>CM022303.1:108530242-108820445 GCA_011799875.1 Thinopyrum elongatum
TCAAATTTAAACTATTCAAATTGGAAAACTAATGGCACTAACAGCAAGTTTATAATTTTTATTACCTAAAAGCAAAAAGAATCACTGAAAAACAGTTTGTATTTTGTTGTAAGTAGAAACAAAATAAATAAAATAAAATAAAAAAGAAAAAAAAACTAGAAAAAAAATAAAAAAAATGCCACCTACTGGGCCACCACGGCCTGAATATGACTAGAAACCCATCCATGGGCCAGGATTCAGGCCCGCAAAGGCCCAACAGGCCCACGGCAAAGAGTAGCAGAGAAGGCCCGAAAGCCTGCAGTTGAGAGGAGCTCGAGAGGGTCGGCGCAGCAGCGCTTATAAACCACTCTCGAGCTCTCTCAACTAGCGAGGTGGGACTAAACATCCCACCGCACCGCGCCAGCGCAAGGCCTTTGGTCCCGGTTGGTAGCAGCAACCGGGACGAAAGGGGGGGCATTGGTCCCGGTTGGTGGAACAAACCGGGACCAATGCCCCCCCTTTCGTCCCGGTTCGTGCCACCAACCGGGACCAAAGGTCTCTGTTTCCCGCCCATTGGGCTGCTGAAAAAATACCTTTGGTCCCGGTTGGTGGCACGAACCGGGACCAAAGGGTGGCATTCGTCCCGGTTTGTGCCACGAACCGGGACCAATGCTCTGTGTATATAAGCAGGACTTACGAATTTTTCAGCAGTTTTCATCGACCATTTGCCCCCCGACGACGCCGAGCTCATCGACGTCGCCAGGCTGCCCGTGCTCGCCGTCGCCGCCCCGAGGTCGCCGTCGCCGCCCGCTCCTCGTCGCTATCGCCCCGCGCCCCTGCCCTGCCCCGACGCCGACGCCGTGCACCCCTGCCTCGACCTCGACGCCAACGCCGCCGCGCCCCTGCCCTGCCCCGACGCCCCGCCACGCCCCTACCCTGCCGTCAACGCCGCCGCACCAGTGCCCGCCGGCCAGGCCGGTACTCCCTCCTCCCTCCCACCCCTCTCCTCTGTCCTTCCTCCATGTATGTGATGATGGTGAAGTTGATTCAGTGCAAAAATTTAGCTGTGTTTGATGAAATGCTAGGGCTTGCTAGGGAACTTTGTTTTATGTGAAACTTGGCAGGATGATGTCTCCTTGGATGTTAGTGAAGATGGTTAAGTTGGTTTGATAAAAGGAAAAACTTCTTAGTGCAAGTTTTATTAAAATTTAGTGCTGGACAGAAACTATATGAATTTTTTTGGTGGACTTGCTAGATGAAATTGGGGCTGCCCTTCTGGACTTAAGGGTTTAGTTGGAAGGACTACAAGATGTAAAAAATTCAGAATTTTTTTAGCAAGGAAAAATTGGGTTGTAGTTCAATGCCAAGATTGGACCAAAATTGATGTTTTTGTTCATAGCATTTTTTTGTCCATGTATATATGTATGTATGGATGGATGGATATGGATGTATATACAAAATGTTCATATATGATGTTTTTTTGTTCATAGCAATTTTTTTTCCATGTATGTATAATTTATGTATGTATGTTCATATATGCAAAAGTTACATTTAAGAAAAAATAAGAAAATGTATGTATGTTCATATGCAAAGAATATGCAAAAGTTAGAATTTTTATGTTCATAGAATTTTTATGATTTTTTTTTGTTCATAGAATTTTCTTTGTCAATTTATGTATATGTATAGGAAAATTGTGCATGATCAAAGTCATTTATGTCAAAGTTTGCGATATACCCCCTCCCCGATAACATTTTTTTTATATGATGAATTTTTTTAATCCATCTATATCTTTATGTGGCTATATGTATGTATGGATGTTCATCGAATTTTTTTATATGTAGTGTGGCTATATGTATGTCGTTGTCGATATGCCCCTCCCCGATAACTTCGACATGAGGGGGGGGGGGGGGTCGATATACCCCCTCCCCGATACATTTTTTTCTAAGTTACTAAGGTAAAATGTTCACCCCACTCTGATATACCGGGCGACCAACTCTCGAGGCCACCGAAACCCTCAGAAAAAAAGCGTTGTCGATCTCCTACCCCCTCCCGCCCCTACCCGATAAACTCTCGAGGCCACCCAAACCACTAGAAGATAACTCCGGTAACTTCGACATGAGGGGGGACGTCGATCAACCCCCTCTCGCCCGAACAAGTCTATGTATTATTTTATATCGCGGTGGACATATATCAAAGTTTGATCATATGTCAAAGTTTGAATTTTGACATATGCAACATTTGATCATATGTCAAAGTTTGATCATATGTCAAAGTTTGAATTTTGACATATGCAACATTTGATCATATGTCAAAGTTTGATCATATTTCAAAGTTTGAATTTTGACATATGCAACATTTGATCATATGTCAAAGTTTGATCATATGTCAAAGTTTGAATTTTGACATATATAGATTTATCAAGAATGCCCCCATGTTTTTTTTTCTTTTTTTTCCTTTGTTCAAGTTGAATTATGTCATGGAGATTATTGGAGATTATGTAATGCTCTATATATGCTATGTATATGCTCTTTTTGAAATTTTAGGTATATGCTCTGTATATGCTCTTTTTTGCATTTTTAGAAAAATATTGGAGATTATGTAATGCTCACAAAAAGTCTATTTTTTGTTCATAAGAATTTTATGTATGTATGTTCATATGCAAAAGTTACATTTAAGAAAAAAAGAAAATGTATGTATATTCATATGCAAGACTATGCAAAAGTTAGAATTTTTTATGTTCATAGAATTTTTTTTTGGTGATAGTGTAAATATGTAACCTTTTGAATATGATGGATGATGGATAACATTTTTGTTAGATAATTTTTTCTGTAGTATATAATGAAAACTTGGTCAAATTTTTTTGTATTAGAGATGATGATGATTATGTAAACTTGGTCAATTTTTTTTGTTCAGAGCATGTTTTTGTTCATGATGAGGGGGGTGGGGTCGATGTACATATGTATATATTGATGTAATTTTTTTGTTCATATATATATATATAATGTATTTTTTTCAATGTATATATGTATGTGGTTAGCTAATATAGTGCATGATGAGGGGGGTGGGGGTCGATATACCCCCTCCCGATAACTTCGACTGAGGGGGGGGGGGTCGATATACCCCCCTCCCCGATAACTTCGACATGAGGGGAGGGGGTCGATATACCCCCTCCCCGATAACTTCGACATGAGGGGGGGGGTCGATATACCCCCTCCCCGATAACTTCGACATGAGGGGGGGTCGATATACCCCCTCCCCGATAACTTCGACATGAGGAGGGGGCCGATATACCCCCTCCCCGATAACTTCGACATGAGGGGGGGTCGATATACCCCCTCCCCGATAACTTCGACATGAGGGGGGGTCGATATACCCCCTCCCCGATAACTTCGCCGCGTGCTCCCCCGAGCTCGGCCTTGCTCTGCCACTGCTCCATGGTCGCCGCCCCCCGTCGCCCAAACCCTAGAAGCGTTGTCGAGGCCACCCCAAACCGTAGAAGCGTCGAGCTAGCTAGGCCTATGTTTGCACTAATATATCCATCTGTCATGTTTGTATATTAATTTTCATGTTGTAATATTTGCAGAAACTATGGAGCACCGAGACATCGAAGCAGAACAGTTGTTGGGGGACATAATCCTCGGCGGAGGTGATGTCTTGTCGTTTCTGAACGACACCGATGGTCTGGAAGGAGAGGGTGAAGCAGGCTCTGGTGATCGAACAATGGAGGTGGAAGGACATGATTATGATGGCTCCGGTGACGGAATGCCGGTGGAAGGAGACCGTGATGACTGCTCCGGTGAGCGAACGGAGGAAGGAGATGTTTCAAAGTCCGGCGAGGTATATATATTAATTAAGCCTGTGCTGACTAGCTAATTGATGCATTAATTGTTTTGGTATGTACACATATTAACTCTCTTCTTTCTTCTTTTCTAGCCCTCCGGATCGAGCCAAACTTCGGTAACGAGACGAGGCCCGAAGAAAAGGTTGCGCCAGGATGAAAGGTTCACGATCAAAGCAATCAAGGGCGATGGCCAACTGATTGAACCCAGCCGGACCAAGGAAGCATTTTCTGCTCAGTGCGGGGTTCTTGTTAGGGACATGATCCCGATCAGCATCCACCAATGGAATAAGCCTAAGAGCGAAGACCCTCAAGTGTCTTTTGTCAACGATAGACAGAAAGATGATCTTTGGACCGCGCTGAAGGCAAATTTCACCCTACCGCCAAAGGAGGATCCGGATAAGCCAGTTATAGAGCCATTGGTCAAGGCTCATGCTCTTAAGAAGATGGCAGATCTATTCAGGAGGTGGAAGAATGAGTTGAAATCAACGTTTGTCGACAAAGGGAAGACTCCAAAATTCACCGGCCGATTTGAGAAGATAAGAGATCACTGGCCCGCATTTGTGGCCCACAAGACATCGGAGAAGAGTAAGAAGATGTCAGCGACAAACAAGAAAAATGCTGCAAAGAAGGAGCATCACCATCGCACGGTGTCAGGTGGCTACCTCAAAGCCCGGCCGTTGTGGGACAAGGCTGAGAAGGACCTGCTTGATAAAGGGGTCGAACCAGAGACATTGAACTGGCCAGACCGTTCAAGGACTTGGTTCTTCGGGGTTGGGGGAACCTTGCACCCTGAAACAGGGAAGTGCCGTTGGACGTAGGAGCAACTTGAAATACCTGTCAAGAAGCTTCAGAAGTATATCGCCGCAGCGCAGCAAGGGACGTTCGTTCCGGACAGAGAGAACGACGAGCTCACAATGGCCCTCGGGAATCCTGAGCACCCAGGACGAACACGAGGCACGGCAAGCTCCGTTGCGTGGAAGGAAGGGTTTCCCAGCGCAGGCGGTTACAAAACCCGGGAGAGGAGGAGGAAAGTGGAGCAGACCGAACTGCAGAAGCTGAATGCAAGGGTACGAGCGCTAGAGGAACAAGCACTAGTTCAGAGGCAGCGACCTGCCGAAGCTACCCCAGAAGCTACCCCGCCATCTCAGTGGAGAAGCATCGTGGCTTCCAACGAGCTCCTTCAGCAGCCTCACTTCACGGCTCCCAGCTACCCCGTGGATGCTATCACGGAGGCTCAAGATTGCCACCTTATGGCGCAATGGCAGCACCTCAAAGTCAAGGCGGCTGTCGGCTCTGTTGCACCTCCTCAACCCGGCGCAACTTTTCACTGCCTTCCGATTCCAGAAGGCTATGCTGTTGTGATGATCGATGAAATAACGGAGGGATTTGAGGAGCTCGAGCTTGACCACCCTACCGGTGAAGGGGAGACTCAGCTGGGTCTTGCTCTGAAGACTCCATGTCTATGGCGGAAGGAGCTCATCAACCTTCCGAACTGGACGCCTCCGCCTCCTCCTCCGGCGAGTCAGGGCACTCCGCATCCTCCTCCGCCTCCTCCTCTGGCGAGTGATCAGGGCACTCCGCCTCCTTCTCCGGCTGCTCCGGCGCGTGGCGGCACTCCGCCTCCTTCTCCAGCTGCTTCGGCGCGTGGAGGCACTCCGCCTCCTTCTCCGCCTGCGCTGGCACGTCCGAGCAGCCCGCCTCCTTCTCCGCCTCGTCAATAACAGCGGAAGACAGCCGCCGCCGCTCCGGCTGCTCCGGCGCGTCGTAGCACTCCGCCTCCTTCTCCGCCTCGTAAGCAACGAAGGAAGACAGCCGCAGCCGCTCCGGCTGCTCGGCCGGCGTCTAGCAGTACAGCCAGAGGCGGGAGGCAATACAAATTCGGTCCATCTATCAAGCCTCTAGATAGATTACCATACGAGATGACCGAGGAGGAAAACGAGGAGATCTGTCAAGCCCAAGTGAAGGACTTTTTTGCAAAGAAAAATCCACCTCCGGAGGAGAAGATGGATCCGGTGAAATTGAAGCGCACTTTGAAGAACCTGAAGTGACCACCACCGCCTCCGCCGGATGACAACCATGTCCGCACTCTGAAAAAGGCAGTGGAAGGAGCGCGCCGGTCGAGAACTACTTCAAGTGACAAAAGGTTACAAGAACGAAGAAGAGGGAAAAAAATTAGCCAGCTCGGCGAACAGGCAAACCAATCGTGCCCCCCGCTCAAGGTGTCTAGCGATATCGTCGCAAATCTGCCGAGGATGCTGCCCGGTACCAATCCTGGTGATTACCTGCCCGACGATGCACATTTTGATACAATGAAGGTGGACGAACACAAATACCAGTACGGGAAGCCTCTCGTCAGACCTGGTGATCCTCCTCTAACAACGATGATGTGAAGATTCCATAAGTGGTACATGGACACCTGCAAGTCTGGGAAGGATATTTTGACGCTGAGAGTTAAAGAGGAGCACGACCTCGTTGGAATTGATCTGTTGTCTGTTCCATTTGAGGAGTTCTTCCAGTTTTTCAATCAAAAGGACCTCGATAAAATAATCATCACTTGCTACTGTCTGTAAGTACTATACTTCTGTAATTAAGTCTCTATATATAGCTCAGCTCTTTCATTGCATGTATATATAATTATCCTCACTATATTATGCAGATTGAAGATCGTCGAGTGCAGAAATGCACAAATCTATGATATTGGGTTCATTAACATAAATCTCATAGATGAATGGATGGTTAAATATCATGCCAAAGAAACTGAGGCCAACTTGCTACAATCGTTGCTTCGAAATCAAAACAAAGATAAAATACTCTTTCCTTACAACTTCAAGTGAGTGTTACTGTCTTGTGCATATTCGGTTTCCCTTATTACTCGAGGTTATAATAATGTAATTGATGAGTTATGCATGCGTGCGCAGCTTCCACTTTATTCTCCTAGAGATTAAGCTTGAGCAGGGACTAGTAACCGTCTTAGACTCAAGACGAAAAGATCCCAAGGAGTATGTGGCCATGACTGAAATGCTCCAGAAGTAAGTTCAATCGATCATTATCGCACCATATCGGCAACTTTGGTCATTTCCTAATATCAAGTAATTATTTTCTTTGTCTCGCAGGGTTTGGAAAGTGTTCACCACAGAAGCTCCGAGACTGCCGGGGGAGCTGCGATTTACACACCCGAAAGTAAGTACTACTAGCTAGTTCCGCGCATCTCCCATTGATTCTAGCTAGTTTCATCAATACCATTTATAATGCTTGATTATCAGTTTGATTGACCTTTATTTCTCGTAAAGTGGTTGTGGCAGGAAGGTGGGAATAATTTTTGTGGATACTACATTTGCGAGTACATCTACAACGCGACGACCTCTAAGCGGGGCTACTCTGAAAAACAATATGAAGTGCGTAAGCAATAATATTCACAATTTTATTTTATTACCATCATTTGTGTTGAGTTTCATTCATATATATGTATTGACCCCCTTCTTCAAATTAGATTTGGCAGATGCGGGATGAACTCCTACCACAAGATCGCATAAAAGCAATTCAAGAGGAATTGGCGGGATTCTTTCTTGACCACGTCATCAATCCAGCCGGAGAATACCATGTGGAACTTGACATCAAATGTTAGGGATTGTAAGAGATCTTATATTGTATATATGTAGCTAGTAGCGTCGGATAGATATACGAAAACTTGTTGTTCGACCAATCTCTCGGAGAAGGAGGAGGTCGATCACTTCTCTCTGTATATGTTCATGATGATCTTGTGTACTTAATGGTTTCCTTCATTTGCTTACTAGCTAGCGTGTCGAGTCCTCTCTATACGTATAATACATAGCGTCGACCAAGCACGGAGATAAGAGTGGACACTTCTCTCTAGCTATTAGCTAGCTAACACAATATATGAAAGCCCTAAATTAACCCTACAAAACCCCCAAACCCCCCCCCCCGTTCAAAACAAAAAACAAAAACCCCAGCTCCTGAGCTGCTGACACGTGGATGATCTTTGGTCCCGGTTGGTGTTACCAACCGGGACTAAAGGCCCTCCTCTCTGGGCTCGCCGCAGCGGCCACGTGGAGCCCCATCTGTCCCGGTTCGTATAAGAACCGGGACTAATGGTGTTGGGCTTTAGTCCCGACCCTTTAGTCCCGGTTTCCGAACCGGGACAAATGGGCCTTATGAACCGGGACAAATGGGCCTTTTTCTACTAGTGACCCTAGGTCGGTTGCAAGACACCAGCTGGACTTGCTGTAAGCCATCTTCTCCCACTAGAACTTTTTTCCTTTCCTGAAATTATCCTTTCTATCTAATCCATAAAATCATTATAAAATTTTCATTTGTTTGTCAGACCTGGCTTTTCCACCATGGATCGTCAACTTTGGTACTCACTTGTCTAGATTAGAGGTGCGAGACCATGGCCAGTGCGCATTTTGCGGGATGCATTGCCTCGACCAATAGTTGTGTCTATGACCTTGGGTACGGTAATGGAGATAGTACTTTGGTGCACTTGGACGGTCCATCTACCCCTGCAAAATAGCTTTCGGGTATGCTTTTGCATCCTCTACTCCTCTAGTATCATTACTTGTCCTATCCATCAATTTACCGATCTTTTTTACTACACATGCACCAGTACTTCATGGACGCAGCAATGGTCACAAGCCACATTTGACGGGATTTTGGCTTCAGCCATTTGAATGTCCTTTATTTCACATTTATATTCTCCAGGAGTACCAGGCAAAGTCTTCAAGCTCTGCATCCACAATTCAACGGGTGGTGGTCTTTTGCCTTTGGTGAAGCCGTGGAGGCACGGTTGATGTACACGTCACTTCTGCCGTCACCGTAAGTTTTCTGGCTTAAAATAAACATTTTATCATTTAGTTTCTACTTTTACCATCATTTATCAAGTGCACCAAATTATGTCCTGACTAGTGCAAAATTATTGAGATCCCCGATTCATTTTATTTTGGTAGTGGTACAAATGAATTACCACACATTTGGTTTTTCAGTGAACCTCATGACCAAATAGTCATAACCAAACGAATCTATAGACCCTGAAGGGAACTACAATGAACATACATGTTTCAGTAGAGCCTGAAGTGAACCTCATAACCAAATAGAGCTATGTAAATATCGTTGGGGGGGAGGGGGCATTGGCCCCCAACCTTGGATAAGTTGTGAAGGATTTTGGGATAGCTTAGCTTTCATACCCAAATCCTTAGTGAACCCATTGGCAAAACTTTCTGGCTCCACCCCTGCAAGAAAGTTTGCATTCTCGCCGCATATAGTTGTGAGTCAACTAGCCTTTTTGCCTTTCTGATTTGAGTTTTTTTCACAAACATACATTCTATCATTTTGCTCGTAGTAGGTTTACATGAAAACCACTCATTCAACTTTTGTTTCCCATTTTCCCACATTTTGTTTACATGGACCAAGCTTTCTATGGACCCAAGTTCATTTCAGACAAGTTCTTGCATCAGAGATTTTAAGAGGGGTTGTGTGAATAACAACATCCCGAAAACTGTCCTAGTAAGACTTTGTTCATCTATCGTGTATAGTGCAAAGCTTCTTAGCGCAACATGTTGTTTTTTGGACTCGATTTTTGGATTATCTTTTTTAATTTTGCAGTTGTTCTTCACCATCGTCCAGAATGGTCATTGGGCAGTCATTGTTGCAAACATGATACAAAAACAATTCAATGTTTTTGACTCCAGGGCTGGTGACCCAGACTACGTCAGCAGCCTCAAGGGGCCTTGTTGCAATCTGGTAAGGATGACCCTTGCATATTTTAACATATATATCTTGATACTTTTGTTTTTTTTTTCAAATTGATGTTGCGGTACCAATGAAAAGATACCACTGTCTTCTTTTATATCTTTTTTGGTGAAATGTGCATATAACAAACTTCAAGAGTCTGGTCAGAGAAAGAAACCCATGGAAGCATGACCATGACTCATTCGAGCGTTTTAGCCCACCTGGCTACCCGCAACAGTTAACAATGCAATATCCATTTGACTTTTTTTCATTTGTTTCTATGTGTCCATCCGCAACTTTACATTGTTTTTACGAAGCAACTTCATCTATTTTTTATCAATTTTTTCCCTATCCTTGTGGCAGAGATGACTGTGGCTTCTTTTCAATTCTATACTTGGGGAATTTCACTTGACAAGGGAATGAAGTCATTCAATACATTACTTTTTTTTCCTTTTTCCAACCAATACAACACTAATCATACAAGTCACTTGAGTGTCCCTTTTTTAGTATGTGAACCACACAAGATATACATGTTGCTAGTGACTTACTGGTTAGTGTCTTCTAGCAGCTAATGTCTTCTAGTAGTAAAAAGGAACTCTTTCTTTTTTTTCCTCTGTTTTCATATATAGAAGTTTGGGGGTTGGTGACATAAACGTCTCATTCTTATTTTTTTTAATATGACTCATACCACAATTCCTGCTAGTTGTCATCATGTGTTTTTTTATCGCGTATAATTAAGACAGCAGGTCCGTGCTCAATTTCCGCAATTTTGTCGTAGCGAAGATTTTCTAGCACCCCCAAAACACTCTCAACTCAGAGGAGGAGTTCAAGGCTCTGTTGAAAATTCAAATGTAGATGGTATCAATCGCAACAAGACCTCCCTAGTTTTTTTAGGATTTTTTGGTGCATGTGCATGTGTGTGCTACATATTTTAACCGTGACACCCAGTAGCTATTACCCCTCTCTAGTACTCTCTGTTGAACACGAGCTGGAGCATGTCCCTTTTTCTCTATTTTGAATGCTGGAGCATCATCCATGCTGACCTGACAGTAGGATGTCTCTTTTGGAATGTTTTGTGGAAACATTTTGCAAGTGTTCTGGTGTTGCATACACCTATATATATAAGGTAGAGATGATATTGAAAATAAGCTGGCAGTGTGTTTCTTCTACGTTTTTGCACACTGCACATTGGTATATCATGATGTATGTGATATGTTTCCAATAGTGAAATCTACTATAATCATCATGTCCCTGTATCGATGATGTTTTTGTGTGTACTGAAAACATGTTCCTATAAACCCCATGAAATACATTATGTACCCCCCCCCCCCCCCCCCCCCCCCCCTAGATGCACTCTCTAACAAAGCGCTCTTTTTTCCCATATGTTTTTTTGGCAGTGCTGGAAACATGGGATAGATAGTTCATGTTTCCAGAGACAATATATTGCACTTATACAGAGGGATAGTTTATGTTCAAGAAGCACCACCAACAGGCCAACAACAGCAAAAATCACAACACAAAGATCAATTGGAAGCATAGGAAGCAATGAGGTTGTATGTCTCAAACCCAGGCAAACACATGGAGAACAAACAAACGGCACTCTCTTTTTCTTTTTTTGCACATCCCAGGACTACAAATGAAACACAACTTAAGTACATCATCTAGTTGAAAAAAAAAAGTTATACATGTAGCTCAAACATAGAAAGGGATGATGAAAAAAAAATGTAAAACATCTTTTTGATCAACTATTCTTCTTTTTCTTCCTTCTAGAGCTTGAGTTGCGTTGCTTCCATCGCAGCTCTTAAGTACACACAATCTTGGACAGCATGTCCCACCTTAGAGTAGTACGGACATTTAGGTGCCGCTACTGCCTCCATTGTAGCTTTCAGGGCTCCACATGTGTCCACATTCTGACCTTCTTCGTTCCAGTACCTTGCACTGAATAGTCTTCTTTGCAGCTCTCGGCTTCCCTTCTGCCATTATCTTCTTCTCTTCTTTTTTCGCCTTGCTCCGCTCATCATCTCGCTGCTCTACTAGTGTGTTATATTTCTTCTCTCTTTCACTTGGTTGCCCTTTCTTAGGTACATGAGCCAGGTTTTGTAGCATGCCTGAGCTTTGAGGTTGTGGCGGGACAACAGGCAATGTTGTCATTGCAACATCAGTTGGTGTTGGGGGTACACTCTGTTGCATTGCTTGTTGTTGTGGCAGCTCTCCTCTCTTCCTTGCAGCAATGGTAGGCTCGAGCACCTTTATTGCTTCATCTACTATTTTGTAGGCATCATCGTTGCAACATGCATTAGAGGCCAACTGTGCCTTGTATGCCAATGTCGTCTTAGTGGTTTCTGTGTTAGATATTTATTTTGCGTACATTTTTCACGTGTCTAATCCTCTTTTGTGTTCGTACCTTTTTTTGTCTCACAGTGAACTTTTCGATTATGTTTTTTTTTTTTGCAACACACCACTGGTTTAAGAAATCCAACGAAAGTTACAAACAGTAGCAAAAGGACATTTAGGACAGTAAAACTTGGCCACTTCCCAGCCATCTCACGCACTTAGCAATTTTGGCCATCTGATGTCATGTTCTAGTTGCGATAATGATCGTTCAGTTTATGCGTCTCTGCTGAAGGAAATTAGATATCTTTTGAGTCTTCGACGTACTTGTATTACTCCTGTTCTTCGTTCACAGAATAAGGGTAGTGATGGTTTAGCTACTTTTGGTAGAGTTCATGGTAGAACCATGACTTGGCTTGCCTCCGGCCCTTCTGAGGTTTTGGAGATAGCTCATGGTGATGTAATGATAGTGTGATTGAGTAATACAAGTATTTCTCCCGCAAAAAAAAAGATGTCATGTTCTAATCATTTCTGGTCATCCAATTGCTATGTTGTCTCGTTTTTTCCTGCTAAGTGGGTCAACTGTTCTAAAGGGCAGCTATTCCCGTGGAAATTTCCTACTTATTGAGACGTAGAAGAGGACGGCAAGCACATATGGCCGCCGGAGAAAAGCAGTACTTCCTTTTGTGGGTACTGCTAGGATTGATGTCGTATTGCTAGAGAAATGATAGCAACAACATCATTGATGTCACCATGTATGTTGATGTGGTTCACCACAGGTACTCGCTCCTCAATAGATGCACAATGCAACCGTGTTACGTAGTAGTAGTAGTACATGCATGCCTCATGGCTATATGTATTTCGGTACGAATGTTGTGTGCAAATAAACCCATATTAAAAAAAATCTATGAATGTAATTCAACAAATCAAACAACCATGTAAGGAAATACTTGATGATTACAAGCCTTGAAATTTATTTTGCAAATTGAAAACAAAGAAATGAACATGTGCATGACACACCGGGCATGATTTAAATAAAAAACACAAAATGGGGTTGATTTAAATTTTACAGAAGTACACACATGTTTTTGTAAAAGCCAATAATTTTACCTATAATTTATATTGAATATGAATAATTAAAATGATGGGAGGTTTTCCATTTTTACAATTAAATTGGGCATAAGTAAAATAATACTCGTGTTATTAATGCAAATTGAAACTGTTAGCTCCCTGGCTTCAAATAGCCAAGACACTAAAAAATAAATTCCCTCCATTAAATAGGAAAAAATCTGGAATTTTCCAACAGACAAATGTCCACACGTATATGTAACATTCGAGTAAAACAATACTTTTGTGGCTTACGGAACAAAATTACTTATTGTGAATGTGAAATAGCAAATAGTAGATAAAAGTGTGCATATGCATTAGTCTTTCGTGTAACATACGAATAAATATATTTTATGATATGGTGTAAAGTTTGGGATTACATATCTACAAGCACATTTCTTTGAAGCTTGGGGTTTCTACATGATATCATGATACATTAGTGTCACTGGGTTATAGAAAAATATTTTATGATATGTGCAAAGTTTGGGATTACATGTCTAGAAGTACATTTCTCTGAAGCTTGGCGTTTCTACATGATATCATGATACATTGCGTCATTGGGTTTTACAAAATGGGTGTGGCAAGCACACAAGATTTCAGATCACACTATTAATGAAAAATAAATTATACTTTTGTCTTCGAGAAAAAATATATCATTTTTAGAGCATGTTACCTAATAATTTTGGGCTTGAGGACGCTCAGTTAGTAAATATACTGATGAAGATATTGGTGAATATTGCCATGTTGTTGTGTACTATATTTCTCTTACATTAATATATAGTTAGAGTATAGATCAACCAACCATTAGAAATTAAACAATGCAATACAACATTTACTCCAACATAATTATGTGAAACATAGATATATGATAATTATACGATCATGAATTTATTGAAAAGAATGTGTATCCCTTTTTTGACATGGTAGTGAATATGGAATGTTCAATGTTTGCAATACTGAAAATCGTATTATAATTATTATAAAAATTCATATCTTAGAAATATTGCATGCAAAAGAACTGAATAAGATTATAATTCATTAACATCTATCTAAAAATTACAAATAGGCTAGCCCATGCGTACGCACGGGTTGACGACTAGGGTGCATCGAGCTGCCAGGGAAGGACACCAGAAGTGGCTGCAAGGGCGAGAACGATAGCGGCCCGCCTGTCAAATGGAAACCAAAATGGGCAAAACGTTAGGACATAAAGAAATAAGGATTGGGCTGACCGCATGTGCATTGCATATAAGAAAGGCCCATACAAGCCCAACTGACAATATGGAACTTCTATTTTGTGCGGGCTCCTCTATGTCTCGCCAATAGCAAGACCTAGGGAACCCTTGTGTGAAGGGGAGCCCCAGATCGAGGATCCTATTTGGCGCGCGGGTCGCTGCTAGCGATCATGCGGACGCACCCCCCCACCCCCCCCCCCCCCCCCCCCCCCCCCCCACCCCACACACCACACACCACATTCCACACTGGGTATGCTTGGACCAGTACAGCAAAGATCATTTCCGTTTTTGGAAGGTTCTAGAAGTTTCCAAAACCGGTTTTGTTCTCCTTTTTCATCTTACTAATATCGTTTCTTCTTATTTTTCGTTTCTTCTTAATTTCCTTTTTGTTTTTCAATTTTTCTTTTATTTTCCCTTTTTTTTGTGAACAATTTTCAAATTTGTGACAATTTTTTGAAATTGGGAAATGTTTTGGAAAGCATGCACATGTTTCAAATTCATGATTTTTTTGAACTGTTAAAATTTCTAAAATTAGTTTTAAAATTCGACAACATTTTATCAAAATTTCAATATTTTTTCAAACCCATGAACATTTTTTTGAATCGGCAACATTTTTCAAATTTATGAACTTTTTTTGAAGCTGAGGAACAATGTTTTACTTTTGGGAACATGTTTTGGAAAATCATGAACATTTTTTCAATTCACGAATATATTTTTCAAGGTCACAAACATTTCCTGAACATGAGAACATTTTTTGTAAAATTGTGAACATTTTTTGAATACACAAACATTTTTTACAAATTCCTGAACATTTTTCAAATTCATGAACATTTATTTTAGAAATTTGTGAACAATTTTTAAATATATGAAAATTTGTTCTTAAATCACAGACATATTTTTTATTCTGTGAACATTTTATAAATTCATGAACGTTACTTTCAAATTTTTGATTTTTTATAATTTTCGTACCTTTTTATACTACCGAATTATTTTATATAAGAATAAAAAATTGAATATAAAAATAGAAACGAAAAAAAGGGGCGCGGCCAGGCCCGCAAATGGGCTAGCCCAAAGTGGCGCGCGTGATGGTGCACGCTGGCTCGTTCCCCAACGCGCACGGCGCTAAATAGAAGCTCCCGCCGTAGATTGGCCGGCCCAGGCGGACGCGCGGCCACAACGTAGATTTTTTTTCATGTTTGCTGTTTGCGTTTTATGTTTGTTAAAATTATATTAAAATATTATAAATATTTATATTAAAAATAATGTGCAGAAAACATTGAAAAACGTTGACCAAGCATTGAAAAAATATTAAACGTATATGGTTAAAATATTTATCACGTATACGAAAAATGTACAAAAATAAGTACAATGTCTATGAAAAATTGATCAAGCATTTGGAGAATGTTCAAGCTATAGAGAAAATATGTTGACCATGTATTAAACAATGAAGAAAAAAGAAAGAAAATAAAATAACCAGTAAAAACGGAGAAAGAAACGTAGAAAAAATAAGAAAAAAACTCTTAAAGTCAGTGGAAACACAGCTCTTCAAGTTGGTCGTGTCCTACTAGTATAACACAAAGTCGATGATTATTTTTTTTTTTTTTTTTTTTTGCGGTATAAAACGAAGTCGATGATGGCTTAGTGGCTATCTGCACTACATTGAAACGAGGAGCAACATATCAGAACCAGGAGATCTTTGGATCAAAACCTGCTCCCTTTTCTCTATTCTATTTCTTTTATGTGCGCTAAAGGGCCGGCTCCATGTTCTTACAAATAAAATCAAATTATGAAGCTCTTTCATACTACCCATTTAATAGACGGGCGCAGCAACGCACGTCATTAACCCTCCCTTTTCTCTACTCTATTTCTTTTATGTGCGCTAAAGGGTCGGCCGGTTACTATAGAAGCTCGACACTCGAGAAGCTACCGTCTCGCTTATAGCGAGACGTAGCACTCACGATCTGTGTGCTCTGTCGTTACTGAAAAATTAAACCAACTCCATGTTTTTACAAAAATAAAAATATAAAACTCTTTCATACAATATTTTTAATAAACGGGCGCGGCAGCGTGCGTCATTGACGATCTAGTAGTACATCATAAATGAACCAAACATGGACATACTGATGAGCCGTAGGCTCTCTGAATATGTATTTCTTTAGCAAATTAGGTAAGACCGTGCCCTTTTTTATAGTTGTTTAAATTTGAATACGACACACAATCAACCATATGAAACATTTTTCATCCTCCCCATACCTGAGTGAGTCCCAGGCTAGGGTTTCTCAATCTTCGGTCAACGTCGTTGCTGATATGCCTTGTCTCGTGTGGCCTTAGGGCCATGGAGGCGTGGGTGGATCCCGACCCTTGCCGGTGGGAGGGCTCATGCTCCGTGTTTATGTTATTTAGGGTTTGTATCCTTCTCCGAAAGATGAGGCGGTGGCGGCTCTCTGTAGATGGAATAACGTTCTCTCCGCCTAGCCCTGTCCTAGTGTTACGTCGAGCATCCTTGGAGGGCGTGTGGAGGTGCGTCTCCGGTGGATCTCGTGGGATTCGGTCGATGTTGTCTTCGGTGGATCTATTTGGATTCGGTCTTCGTTTGTGTGTGTTCATGTGCCTTCAGGTTGGAAGGATCCTTCCGATATATACTTCTCTTCATAGACGACGGGTGTTGTTCCGGTGTGCTTGTCCTTTAGGGTCTTGCCATGGTGACTTTCTGACTGTCTACTACAATAAGGTTTGCCCAACTCTGATGATGAAAGAGCGATGACGGCATCACGCATTTGTCTCGCTCCAGTGCTTGTAGTCATCATTAGATGGTCTATTCTTGCGTTCTTTGTACATGATGTTTTAGAAATTGGATTTTTTTTCTCGCAAAAAGACGACACACAATCCACAAATTATTACTTTTTACTCTAATCCCACAAATTAATAATGACCAACAATGATCTTAATTCTCGTTGAATAAGACCCGAGTTGGCCCACTGGGCCGTCGTTGCCTATCCCCGTGTCTGGTAACCGAAGCACTAAAAAAACCCAAACTCTCAGCCAGGTCCCAATCCCCACCTCACCGCCGATGTGAGCCTCGCCGGAGATTCCCAAGCCCTGGGCGCTTCCTGCTGCCGAATCGATTCCCTCGCAGGCCACTAGGAGTAAGCTGTAAGCCCTAGCTCCTTCGATCCTCTACCTGCTTGCCATTTCTAGTCAGGGCTCAGGGGTTAATTTGGTTGGTTGGGCGGATCGACGCTGTACCTGGACAACGTTGTCTCTTCCAGTAGATCCGTGCTTAGAGATGCAAATTTTACCTGTTGTAGACCACAAGTTCTTAGGAATATGTGCCTCCGATGAGCACCGGTGTAAGTTTCGCCGTGCCCTGAAAACAAATGGCATCTCTTTTGCAGGTTTCCACTTAATTTGCCTAACCAAATTACTGTTCCTTTTTTTTTGCGGGTGAAATTGCTATTTCTTTTCGTTTGGTAGATTTATTACACCTGATAAATCATGTTTAGGGATATGTACTTGGTTCAGATGTACACCTATCACTCTTTCAGCATGTCACACCTCTCTTTCAAATTGCTCTTTACCTAACCGACATTTGTTTTTTTTAGTTCATCTGCACTTGCTAACAGAGTCTTGATCTGATGTAAAGTAAAATATTCAGTGATATACTTGGCTTCTGATGGAATGCGCAGGCATTGTTTCAGTTTCAGCCTGTACTTGAATAAGATGGTAGTTCTTTTTCTCTACATATTTTACTTGACAGAATGCCCTCCTCTGCTTTTTCTTCTATACACAAAACGAAAATGTAATGTGCGCTGTAACTGGGTCATTAACATTGGGACATTGCACTTAGAAATTGGGAACATGATTCCTCCAAAATTGGTATGCTCAGGCTGCTGCTGTTGGCGTTTCTAGTTAGAGGAAACGGAATCAGAGGATTATCTTTTGTGTCATAATCATCCACCTCATTATCAAGAAAAATAGTGGTTAGTATACTGTCTAATTTTAGTTTGCAGACTTGCAGTTATGACTTACGATGACAAGTAAATGGTGCTTAGTGTACTGTCTACTGCAGCTGTTATTACCTAGTGCAAGAAGCATAAGTGTGTAGTGCAAGGCTAGCATGGGGAATGTAATTTTGCTAGTTTATTTTTGTGTGATGTATTTATGGTTCCCCAGAATCTTCATATTTTCATAATAATCTGAACTTCTTCAGCTTTCTAATACAATTGAGCTGATGACCTTTGGTCTTAGAATGGTGCAAGAAGCATATGTATTGCTAGTTGCAGTTCTTACTCTGTTTAACTATGAACTCTATGTCTTCTTTTGTAGACATGTATGATGGAGGCTGCAATGTATCGCCATTGGTCAGATCTTCAGCCGGAACTCCTGGGCCTTGTTCTCAAGCACCTCCCCTCACTGTCTGACCGTGTTCGTCTAAGAGTAGTCTGTCGCACCTGGCGCTCTAATAGTATGTTGCAGCCCCTTCCTCTGCCATTCCCATGGCTCACCCTCCCAGATGGTACTTTCCTCAGCATTCCAGGTAGTGAAATTCACCGCATACCTGTACCAGAAGGTGCTTGCTGCCAAGGCTCTATTGACAACTGGCTATTCCTCATTCACAATGGTAATGTGTGCTCATTGATGAATCCTTTCTCCAAGACCGCACTGGAGCTTCCTAATCTAGTGGCTGTTTGGGAGCGTGAGATACGTTACCACTCTGACCGTAAACCGATTTTCTATAAGTTGGTGGTGCCCTCTCCCCTGGACTCATCACCTCGTTCCCCTGTCGTTGCACTAATCATGGACGATGGTTGTTTCCATACACTTTGTATTAGCCAGCCACCGATCGCCACTGCCTCGCTCAGAGATAATAAGGATCCACGACTGTTCCTTAGTGATGTCGTATTCTTCAATGGGAAGTTGTACGCTTGGGGTCGCTTCGGCCAGCTATTCATCGTTGATTTGGGCAATGACCGTACCATTTCATCCATCAGCTGCATAATTGACTCTTTGGGTGATATAGGTGGAACACCGCAACATTTGTCCATAGCAGAGGAGTATATGGTAAAATCGTATCTTGTTGAATGTGGTGCTAAGCTGTTGCTGGTGGCAAGATGGTTTCGCTGCATGCCACGTTCGACAAGCTACGATGTCTTTGAACATAAACGTACTACCGCATTTCAGGTCTTTGAGGCAGACTTGCACGCAAGCCCGGGTCGATGGAGAAAGGCCGGTGAGTTGGGTGGCCATGCACTCTTTCTTGGCCAACATAGCTCCAAGTGCCTGCCCGCTGTGGAATGCAGCGGATACCATGAGGATTGCATCTACTTCATGTGTGACTATGTCTGGCCGGCCTCTTCTGCAAATCCTCTCTGTGACTCTGGTGTGTACAGCATGAGGGACGGCACAATCACGCCGTTGATGTCAGAGGCAGCAGCAGCACCGCTGCAGCGTGTTGGACAGTGGCGGCCCACATGGTTCTTCCCTCCTGAAGCTGTGTGATCAACACACCAGGTTTTCTTCTGTTCTGTTGCGTTGGAGGTTCGGTTCTCGCATATATGCCTCACTTGTTCTGCTGGAGCTGTGTCATCCACCCTGCCTGGGTGCTTCTCATGACTTTTACCATAGCAATCTGCTACTGTGTTATCTTTGTTACCATGATTGTGTACACACCACAAATCTTATGGATGATCTTATATGGGATGTGTGTTCGGATGCGCAGTCTTGATGATCTTATATGGGATGTGTTAGATAGCGCGGTCCTTCGTCATAGCAACTTGTGTCTATGTTATGTGCTTGAATGACGATCTCTTTTTCACCTCAAGCTCAAACAAACTTGGCAATCTCACTAGCCCCTGAATCATGATCACTGTGTGATACAGAGTTTTGCTCTCAACTATGATCATCCTTTAGGTGTTGTACAAAAAAAGATCATCCTTTAGCACCTGCAACAGAGATAATTAGACTAGGATCATGCACAGAGGTAGTCAATAATGGTTCAGTTTACACCTAAAAAATGTAATGGTTCTGTTTAAGAAGAGCAGGTTAAATTTTGGTCTCAAATTAGAAAAACTTTAATATTATAATATTCACCTTCGTAATCCTAATATTTTTTAATACATTTTATAAGCGAAGGTGCTTAAATTTGACTGTGTGCATTTTGGGAAGACATATTTGTGCAAGGGCGATATTCAATCATGGCAAGGTGTTTTCTAGGGTTGCAAAATAGTCGTGTTTGAGCGAGCTCATCATTAAACAAGTGAGCCTAATTTGACTCGAGCTACAGCAGTACTTGACACGTGGCTAGACCTGAGTACATCCAAAGAACTATGCCGAGTTGTAGCGGCAAGGAGCTCGGCAGACATTTACTTCCAGGGAAAATTTGTATTTTCCTAAATATGTTGCCGAGTAGGTCAGAGAGGGAGCTCGGCAAACAGTTACTGCCAGAGAAAAAAAGACTTTTCGAAAATAGTTTGCCGAGTATGCTTTCTGCGGGAGCTCGGCAAATATTTACTGTCAGGAAAAAAAAGTATTTTCGTAAATATGCTGCCGAGTACTTTTCCGCGACTCTCGGTAAAGATGTTGCCGAGTACTTTGCCGCGACTCTCGGCGTAGTTTGAACTTTGAATGGCACTTCAATTAATTAATACTCCCTCTGTAAACAAATGTACGATGCTTTTTAGTTTAATAAAGTAAATTGCAAATATCTTAACAGAGGGAGTATTTATGTACATCCTTTTGTTATTGCGAATAAACACAAAATGTACAAGTTCTTCTCTACTTTTGAGCATCGTTATTCTCTACGTGTCAAAAACTTATTTTTGTGGTCATTAATCGGTTATATGCAGGGCTAGCTATGCGTGAATCTCAACGTGTGCATATCCGATTCTAACAAAAGGGAAGGAATTGTGCAGCAGGGAGACGTCACGTATCTAGCCTAGCCCTAATTAACGATCTCGATGGCCGCGTCTGGCTCTTGCCGCCGCCGCTCTCCATGGCCGGATCTCCCGGCAGAGCTGCTTGGCCTCGTGCTCCTGCGGCTGCCGTCGCACGCCGACCGCGTCCGCCTACCAGCCGTCTGCCGCGCGTGGCGCTCGGGTGCTAGGCTGCAGCACCCAGTGCCGTCGCCGCTCCCCTGGCTAGCCCTCCCCGACGGCACCTTCGTCAGCCTCCCCGACGGCGCCGTTCACCGCTTGCCCGTCGTCCCGGACGATGTCTACTACGGAGTCTCGACCGGAGGTGCGCCTTCCTCGTGCACGACGACGGCAGCTTCTCCCCGACGAGCCCTTTCTCCGCGGCCACTGTCACTCTCCCTGAGCCACCGTTCTGGTTTTCGACAGATAAGATCAGCAAGGCGGTGGTGTCCGATCACCTCGTCGCCGTTCTGCGCGATTCAAGGGTCTCCGTCTATACTCGCGGCAGCGGCGACCTGCCAGCAGGGGCTAGCACAACATGCATGGACTGGGCGCCGCCTGCATACAATTCCATCGCCGACATTGCACTCTTCCAAGGGAAGCTCTACGTCCTCACCCGAGAAGAGGAGCTACATGTCCTGGACGCCGGCGATCAGCATATCACAAACGTCTGCTGCATACGCAAAATCCCGACCCCGAGCCATGATTATTACGACCACGGCCATATATGGAAATGGAACGATGATGATTATGTCAGTCGGGAGTACCTCGTCGTGTCCGGCGATCAGCTACTGAGGGTGAAACGAATGATACGTGTGCCATCAATATATCAGACATGGACGGGCGACACGGGGATAGATCTACAACGGACTTACCGGTTCGATGTCTTCGAGGCCTCAGACCTGAGCTGCGGCCGTGGACGGTGGAGGGACGTCAGTACGTTGATGGGGCACGCGCTCTTTGTCAGCCAAGGCTGCTCCCAGTCGGTCCCTGCCGCTGCCGGCACCGGAATTCTACAAGATTGCATTTACTTTGTGAACAAAGGTAGCATTATCACCATATCCAACCGGGACTGGCTTATGAAGTGGACTCGTGAGAATCCCTTTCTCGACTCTGGTGTCTACAACATGAGAGACCAGACAGCAGCACCGCTGCCGTTGGAGACATCATCAGCGGCGTCCACGCTCGGGACGCGTGATGGTATGTGGCCTCCAGCTTGGCTTTTTCCAAAAACTTGAATTCATTAGCTAGGTTGCTTATGATTGTGTCAAGCTACTTAAATAGTACTCCCTCTCTAAAGTAATATAAAACTTAAAGTAATATAAAACTAATCTAAGAAGTTTTATGTTACTTTACAGAGGGAGTAGCATTTTATACAAGATTTTCGATCTGTCCGTTGGAATGATTTGAGATGAACTTCTTGTTTACCGATGCTACTTATACACGCTTTAATTACTTAGTTCTCCGCTTTACCAATCTGTCAGATGAATGACATCTGGTTGCATCCACTCCAATTGCACATGAGCTCTCTCACATTACTCAACTTACTAGATATGATTAATTTGTTTGGGTTGTCTTTCCAGTAATCAGTTATTTTTCCAGCTTGCCAACGCTCATATTTTCCGACCATTATTAGATCTTTATCCGATCACTACTATCGAATGTATCAACATTGACGGGCAGAAAAACCAATAGCACCGGTGGTTTTGCCGCACATCAATGGTGTATCGTCATCGATAACAAAAATTACCACTGAAGGACGGGCATGTCGATGGGTCAGGCCGTGCGTCAAGGAGGTCGCCCCATCCCGAGGAGCTCGTCTTCTTCCATGGACGTAAAGCCCTACCGCAACAGCCATCCACTCTAGCGGCGCCTGCATCGCCACGCTCACTAAAACCTTACATCCTTAGCTTTCTCCTAATCGCTAGCTTTAGTAGAAGCTTGTTTGCCGTCCATGGCATAGAGAAGTTGATGCTCCTCATGATAACGAGTGGTTCCGAGTGCATATTGGGCCTCTGCTTTAGCGGCTTTGTGGAACAAATGTTGAACACTTACCCAGAGAGGAAGGAGAGTGGGCGGTGTAGTCATGCATGGATGACCTGTTTCATAGTAGTGAATGGCTATTATTTCATCATTCTTGATTATAGAAATCCTATCTCTAACAGTATCTAGGGGTGTCGTTTCCTCCATCCTCACCTCCCAGACGTCTTCAATGAAAACCTAGCGCTTTAACTCATAACTCATCGTCTCGCCTTTATAGACGGCGCCATCTCAGGCTCGAAGTGAGTCGTCCCCATCGATGCACGCGGCTTCAATTTGATGTGAGGCTTGTCTATGATGTGTTTGGCTCGCTTCCATTGAACATGAAGAACAAACGAGGGAAATAATTTAAGTTAGAAATTCGTTTTCTGAAAGAAATAACTCATTAATTATGTTAATAGTCAAATAGGGTTTACCCTCCAAATGTCAGCTGTTATTCAATCCCGTCACATCACATGGTGCTAGTCATGATGCGGAGAGCGAGTGATTTGGAAGGGTGGGCTCCTTGTTTTAATAGAAAACTGCGTCTAAATTATGAATTATATTCACTTTTTATATATATTTCTCAGTGACATCTTAAAAAATGAACCCCATTTTGATCCTTTCACTAGCTGAATACTTCATTCAATTCTTTCTTTCTTGAGATTACGTCAATGACGTCTCATATCTTTATAGAAGGGAGCAATGTAAAGTAAAAGAAGACCAAGCACGATGCGAACAAAGGTTCGATCACACTTCCGCACCATCCAGATAAATTACAAGTCTTCTCTCTCATAAAACGATCTAAACCCTCTGATCCTGCCTGCTTCCAATTAGCCAAATCCGTGATGATGCTCTGGATCAATTGCCGAGGTTGTAGCTATTGCTCAGTTCTGACGAACACCGGCCCTTGCGTTCCATTGTTTCCAAAGAGACCAAACTGTGATAATGACAAGAGAGTAAAATCCGCGCCTATCCTGACGGCCGAAGCTGCTCTGTGCTTGAGTCCACCATGTAACCAGTGTGTCGCGTGTTGTTGCTGTAGCCACTGACAGCTGGATGTGATCAAAACTCCAATGCCATACTTCCCTAGCATAGGCACATCGCAAGAGGATACGGTCCACATTATCTTTGTCTTGCAGGCAAGTGTAACAGGGCGTCGGCATGCGCGACGATCTGAGATCCGAAACCCGTATTGCATGGCCAGCCACCAAAAAATTTGCACTTTAAGGTAGCCCAACACTTCCAGATAGAAGTTGCTGGCTCAAAGCGAATCAATCACATGCATAATTTGTTATACGTGGACTTGGCAGTGTACGAGCCGGAGACATCACACGGCCAAGAGAACTCGTCCGACCTCCCCATGTCGCGTTGCGTTGTGAGATTGCGTGTTGCAGCATGAAAGCTATATCTGGACCGTGAAGGTTAGGTCGTCCTGAAAGTCTGCCTCCCACCTGCTGTTAGCTAGTGCCTGCTAGACTGTGCGGCTGTTTTGCATCTCTGTTAGCAGTCGACACGCAATCGAAGGCAAGATATCCACAGCACTGCAGCTGTTGAGCCAGCCATCGCAACATAAAAGGATCTTCTTGCCATATCCCACGGATACAGAGACCATACTATCGAAAACTTCCCTTGCCTCGCTGTCGACCATAAGTCTCGGCCCTGCCATGGCCTCTCATCTATGTTGTTTGGAGCTAGTTGAATTCCCAGGTATTTATTTGCATGGGAAAGAGCCCAGCTCGCACTGCAGAATTCCAGCTACTCGGTTGCGATCAACCCCTGATTCCCGAATAACAATTGCAGATGACTTCTGCTAATTGACCTTCAGACTGGAGGCTTCTCCAAAGATTTCCAACGCCGTGCGCACAAATGCCGGAGGATTCTCCAAAGATTTCCAACGCTGTACGCACAAATGCCGGAGGATTCTCCAAAGATTTCCAACGATGAGCACACACATGCTTCTCATTTAGCCCCACACTCCCAACACCTGCGCCGACTCTTTGAGCTCGGACCTCCATATTCTCCATGGTTACTCTTTTCGAGTAGTACAACCTGCAGCGACTTTTTTGAAAATCACAACTCTGTTTTTCTCTTTTCGAGAAGTACAACCATGCTTTTTGTGAAAGAACAAACTATGTTTTTGACGGAAGCACGAGTTATGCTTCTCCCTTTATTTTTGAAAAGCACAACTGGGCTTCGTGAAAATCTAGGAAAACCCCAGGCAAAAACAAAAAAACATTTTTTCTAAAACCCAAAAACAAATAAAAAATAAAAATAAAAATCTCAGCATGTGACACGTGATGACGGCTGGGCACACCACTTAACGCACTCTCATGCAAAGAAAAGACGCTTGCCGGAGCCCAGCGAAGGTAAGTTAGTTGTTTTTTAGGCAACTTCGCAAAGCTTTATTAGGTTGTCACAATATTTACAGGGACGAAAGGAATACCGTCGGGCTGGCGACGGCCTAACCAAACATGGCGTCCAGCACCCATATTTAAAGCATGCTTTGCTAGGTTGTGAGCATCAAAATTTGAGCTCCTAAACTGATGAACTAAGTTACAAGAAGTAAAAGAAGAAATCTGTAACTTGATCTCCCTAATGACCGGTCCATAGACCGCAGCACTGCCACACCCGACTTCATTTACCACCCCTTTACAATCTGAAGCAACATATACTCTTGCAAGGTTCAAGTCGGCAGCAAGATCAAGGCCTTCTCTGACCGCCAAAGCTTCAAGTGTGGTTGGATCAGCAATGTGCTTGAAAATAAATGCTGATGCCCCTAGAAAACTTCCATCTTGCTCTCTGCAAATCGCAGCAACAGCTCCATATCGTCCCCCACGACCAACCGCAGCATCCACGTTCAATTTTGCAAAACTTTCCGGAGGGGCAATCCAACCAGTAGGGCGCAGTGCAACACCCCTAGATTCTTCCCTTATTGGAGCTAAAACCTGAACCTCGGATATGTAAGAGTTGATGAAGCCATGTATCGCTTGTGGTGCCTTGAACATACCTTCATAGATGGCTTTTCTTATTGCTCCCCAAATGGCCCAAAGTGACATTGCAAACCTGACAAAATCGTCTGCTGTTAAAGCCCCCTGCATCGCAAATAACCACTGTTTGGGATAGTTGTGCTAGTGGATGCATAGTTGATCCAATATGGCCTCAGATGAAAGCGCCCAAGTGCTGCGAGACATTGGGCAATTAAGCAGCACGTGCCTCCAAGAATCCTGTGGTCCGCACAAAGCACATGCTCCTATCGTAGCCATATTCCTCCGATGCAAAACCTCACCTGAGGGAATAGAGTGTCTAGCAAGTCGCCACAGAAATACCCTGATTTTGGACGGTACACTAATTTTCCAAATAGTCTTCCACTCCTTGCTATTCCCCTCGCTGCTAGATGGTGCCTCACGTCCTTCAAGCCATCCTTCTCTGTCGTATTTTGTACGAACCAACATGCGATATGCAGAACCGACGGTAAAGTGTCCTCGAGGTTCTTCGCTCCATGACCAAAAATCATCAATCCGCCTTGTGCACAGAGGGATTTTTAATATAGCTTCCGCATCAAAAGCAGTAAACACCGTTCGAATGAGCTCCTCCCACCAAGAAGCCGTAGTCGTTTCAATGAGGTCCGAAACCATTTGTGGCGGGGCTTGGAGCAGTGAGGTGATGGTCGCTTAAAACTATCTCGTGGGATCCAATTGTGGTCCCATATACTGGTAGTAGCTCCATCACCAATCCTTCTAATTATACCTTGTGCCAACACATCTCTCCCATCTATAATCGCTCTCCAAATCTGAGACGGGTGAGATCCCAGTTCTGCTTCAAGTAGCGATACCCCAGGATAGTATATTGCCTTAAGCAGTCTAGCACTCAAACATTATGTCTCGTTCATTAGTTTCCAAGCTTGTCTCGACAGCAAAGCTAAACTGAAAAGCTCCAAATCTCAGAAGCCCATTCCTCCCATGTGTTTTGGTGTGGTCATGATATCTCATGCAACCCATGCCGGTTTGCGTTTCCCACGTTTGCTACCTGATACGTCTCCAACGTATTTACAACTTATGAAGTATTTATGCCATGTTTACAATAATTTTATATGGTTTTGGTATGATTTGATTAGAACTAACCCGGACTGACGCTGTTTTCAGCAGAGCTACCGTGGTGTCGTTTTTCACGGTGTTTTTTGATGGACCAAAAGAGACCTCCGAAGCACAAGAGCTAGGCCAGGAAGAGGACAAGGAGGCCACAAGCCCTCTAGGCGCGCCCTACCCCCGGGAGGGTGCTCCTGGCTTGTGGGCACCTCGGGCACCCCCTTGATGTGAGACCAATGCCAAAAATTCTTATAAATACCCAAACCTCCGAAAAGAACCCGAGATCGGAAGTTCCACCGCCGCAAGCCTCTGTAGCCACGAAAAATCAATCTAGGCCCTCTCCGGCACCCTGCCGGAGGGGGCCATTATCACCGGAGGCCATGGAGGAGGAATCCGGAGGGGGCCATCATCACCATGGAGGCCAAGGACTAGAGGGAGAACCTCTCCTCATCTAGGGGGGAGGCCATGGAGGAGGAAGCACAAGGGGGAGACTCTCCCCCCTCTCTCTCGGTGGCGCCGGAGTGCTGCCGGGGGAACCATCGCCGCGGTGATCGTCTTCATCAACATCACCTTCTTCATCACCGTCCTCATCTCTTTTAAGCGGTCCACTCTCCCGCACCCCGCTGTAATCCCCTACTTGAACATGGTGCTTTATGCCACATATTATGATCCAATGATGTGTTACCATCCTATGATGTTTTGAGTAGATTTCTTTTGTCTTTTGGGTTGATTGATGATCTAGATTGGTTTGAATTGTATGTTTTATTTTTGTGCTGTCCTATGGTGCCCTTCGTGCCGCGCACACGTGAGGGATTCCCGCTGTAGGGTTTGCAATATGCTCATGATTCGCTTATAGTGGGTTGCTAGAGTGACAGAAGTTTAAACCCAAGTAAGGGGTTGTTTGCGTATGGGAGTAAAGAGGACTTGATACTTTAATGCTATGGTTGAGTTTTACCTTAATGATCTTTAGTAGTTGCGGATGCTTGTTAGAGTTCCAATCATAAATGCATATGATCCAAGTAGAAAAAGTATGTTAGCTTATGCCTCTCCCTCATATAAAATTGCAATAATGATTACCGATCTTGTTAATAATTGCCTAGGACAATTCCGCACACAGACCCATCATTATTCCACACCCGCTATTTGTAATATATTGTAATATATTCTAACTTTATGTTAATAGCACCTATTTTTATATTTTAGTTCTCCGATATCATGCAAAGCTATTCTCTTTATACCCGCAACGTAGTTTTATTTCTTATTTCTAGATGAAAGCAAACGTTCGGTGTACGTAGAGTCATATCAGTGACAGATAGGACTTGAGAGAATATTGATATTACCTTTAGCTCCTTGTGGATTCGACACTCCATACTTATGACTTCTACCTTTGGAAATTGCTACGATGATTCCTTGCACTTGGGGATTATCAAGCCCTTTTCTGGTGCCGTTGCCGGGGAGCAATAGCGTGGGGTTAATATTCTCGTGTGTGCTTGTTTGCTTTCTTCACTAAGTAGATTTTGTTTTCCCTTTTGTTTTTGTTTCATTTAGTTGTGGGTGAAACAAACAAAAAAATTAAAAGAACGCAAAATACAAAAAAAATTACTTGCCTCTTATGCCTAAAAACTTTTTCAAAAAGAGAAGTGATTGGAAGGTTATGCATTGGAGAAGTGAGGGTCGATCTTGAACACTTGTGTTCATGCTCATGAAAACAATGTAGATGGGTCAGGGCATGTATAGATGGGTCAAGACGTGCGTCAAGGAGGTCGCCCCATCACGATGGCATGCCGAGGAGCTCGTCTTCCTCGATGGACGTAAAGCCCTACCGCAACGGTCATCCACTCTAGCGGCGCCATGATGTGCAAGTACAACGGACACATGCTCCACTGCATCGCCACGCTAACTAGAATCCTTAGCTTTCTCCTAATCGCTAGCTTTAGTAGTAGAAGCTTGTTTGCTGTCCATGGCATAGAGAAGTTGATGCTCCTCATGATAACGAGCAGTTCCGAGTGCATATTGGGCCTCTGCTTTAGCGGCTCCGTGGAACAATTGTTGAACACTTACCTAGAGAGGGAGAGTGGGCGGTGTTGTCGTGCATGGATGACCTGTTTCATACTAGTAGCGAATGGCTATTGTTTCACCATTCTTGATTATAGAAATCCCATCTCTAACAGTATCTAGGGGTGTCATTTCCTCCATCCTCACCTCTCGGACGTTTTCAATGAAAACCTAGCGCTTTAACTCATAACTCATCGTCTCGCCTTTATAGACGCCGCCATCTCAGGCTCGAAGCGAGGTCGTCCCTCATCGATGCACGCGGCTTCAATTTGATGTGAGGCTTGTCTGTGATGTGTTTGGTTCGCTTCCATTGAACATGAAGAACAAACGAGGGAAATAATTGACGTTAGAAATTCGTTTTCTGAAAGAAATAACTCATTAATTATGTTAATAGTCAAATAGGGTTTACCCTCCAAATGTCAGCTGTTATTCAATCCCGGCACATCACATAGTGCTAGTCATGATGCGGAGAACGAGTGATTGGGAAGGTGGGCTCCTTGTTTTAATAGAAAACTGCGTCTAAATTATGAATTATATTCACTTTTTATATTTCTCAGTGAGATCTTCAAAAATGAACCCCATTTCGATCCTTTCACTAGTTGAATACTTCATTCAATTCTTTCTTTCTCGAGATTACGTCAATGACGTATCATATCTTTATAGAAGGGAGCAATGTAAAGTACAAGAAGACCGAGCACGATGTGAACGAAGTTTCGATCACACTTCCAGACCAACCAGATAAATTACAAGCCTACTCTCTCATAAAACGATCTAAACCCTCTGATCCTGCCTGCTTCCAATTAGACAAATCTGTGATGATGCTCTGGATCAATTGCTGAGGTTGTAGCTATTGCTCAGTTCTGACGAACACAGGCCCTTGCGTTCCGTTGTTTCCAAAGAGACCAAACTGTGATAATGACAAGAGAGTGAAATCTGCGCCTATCCTGGCAGCCCAAGCTGCTCCGTGCTTGAGTCCACCATGTAACCAGTTTGTCGCGTGTTTTTGTTGTTGTTGCCACTGACAGCTGGATGTGATCAAAACTCCAATGCCATACTTCCCTAGCATAGACACATCGCAAGAGGATGTGGTCCACATTATCTTTGTCTTGCAGGCAAGTGTAACAGGGCGTTGGTAGATCCTGGAGTCCATGGCAGGCGCGACGATCTAAGATCCAAACCATGTATTGCATGGCCAGCCACACACAAAATTTGCACTTTAAGGGAGCCCAACACTTCGAGATAGAAGTTGCTGGCTCAAAGCGAATCAATCACATGCATATATAATCTGTTATATGTGGACTTGGCAGTGTACGAGCCAGAGACATCACAAGGCCAGGTCTCGTCCGGCCTGCCCGTGTCACGTTGCAGTTATGAGATTGCATGTTGCAACATGAAAACTATATCTAGATCGTGAAGGTTATTAGGTCGTCCTGAAAGTCTGCCTCCCACCTGCTGTTAGCTAGCACCTGCTGGACTGTGCGGCTGTTTTGCGTCTCTGTCAGCAGTCTGCACGCGATCAAAGGCAAGATATCCACGGCACTGCAGCCGTTGAGCCAGCGATCGCAGCAGAAAATGATCTCCTTGCCATGTCCCATGGATACAGACACCAGACTGTCGAAAATTTCCCTTGCCTCGCTGTCGACCATAAGTCTCGGCCCTTTCCATGGCCTCTCATCTATGTTGTTTGGAGCTAGTTGAATTCCCAGGTATTTATTTGCACGGGAAAGGGCCCAGCTCACACTGCAGCGGCGGACTAGCCACAACTACTATTTTTTCGATAAAGAGCTACGACTACTTAACGGAAAACGACTCCCATGCGTTCTTATTTCTCTGACGAAACTGAAGAAAAACTGCAGCTAAACATGCAACAGGTTTAAAACGGCTAACACCACTACCTCTCTGTACCACCCTTGCACCCAAACCGAAGCTGGAAAGAGGAGAAGAGAGCAGAGGAGGTCGTAGTGCTTACCCCTGCGTTGGACCCAAGGAAGGAACTTGCTGTCCTCCCTTGTCCTGGAGCTCCTTGGGGCCGAAGAATCGCATCCCAGGATCTCCTGCATCTCCTCCAAGCCTGCAGCAGAGAGAGAGGAGCTTCACGAGTAGAGCAACATAAGCAGCATCGAATCGAGAAGGGGGAGGAGGGCACCTTGAATCTGAACAGAAGAATCATTGGAAGATTCAGAAAGGCACTGGATTTTGCTGGACTAAAAGAGATCAAATGCCACAACAAGCGTTTCACTTGGAGCAACACCCAACTTTCTGTAGTATAGACAAGTTTTCTTTTTTGCAATGTAGAATGGGAGATTTTGCATGGAGGATACATGTTAAATGCAGCATCAACATCGTCTCTGATCATTGCTCGCTGCTACGCCCCGCTAGGTTCAAATTTGAAAACCACTGGCCTAAATTTCCACACTACATCGAGACAGTGCTGCATGCGTGGAACATGCCTGTTCTTCATGACTGCCCTTTCGTCAGACTGAAAGTGAAGATGCAGAGAACTGCAAGAGATCTCAAAATAAGGAGTAAATCTCTTTTCAGTAGCCAAACTGCAATTTCACATTGCAAATGAGGTGATACTGTGTTTATACATTGCACAAGAAAAATAACAGCTGTTGCCGGAGGAATACATTCTCAGAAAGCAGCTCAAGATCCAGGTGCTCAGCCTCGCTACGATCAAAAGGGCACGGAAAAGGCAAGCCTCGAGAGTGATCTGGCTGCAGGCCAGGGATGCGATCGACTGGGCAATTCAGTTCAAGATAATTGGAGTCACTCGAGGCCTTCAGTATCTCCATGAGGACTCTTTGAAGAAGATTGTCCACCGCGATGCTAAAACATGACGGCCGATGCTCCCTCTTTTCATTGTTTCAAGATACTAATGAAAATAATTATGCATTCAACACCCTAAAGTTTTGCATTCAAGATCATAAAGTTTTTGTCCATCTTCAAACAAGGCCAATATTTTGCTTTGAACACCCTAATTTTTTTAGAAAAGTTACAAACAAGGCCAAAATTTTGACAAGTCGGGGAAATTTTCATTAGAAATTTCGGCAGCATAACACGTTGCAAAGAATCACATGCACAACGACATTGCTGTTTCTTATTTCACACGGCCGGGATACACATGCACGAGATAAGGTTTTGTAAAGCCCAATACAACTCTGGACAGAAAACTTTAATTGAATACACAAGAATTCATTGGTTAAAAGAGTCGAACGGTTGAAAAAGAACTAGACTGATTTTATTGTCCGAATTTTATTATAAGATTGTTAGTTGATCACATGAAATAAGGTTATATATGCACGTAGCATTCTGGGGACTCGACTGACTAGAGGAGCTCACCCTCGACAAGTGCTGGCTGACGTCTAAGGAAACCAAACAGTTCAGATATGGGCAAAGCAATAGAATAGAACCTCACGTCCTCACCATGTTGCTGCCGGCCACCACGAAAGTGCTCACCAGGGACTCAGTAGCTGCTAACCGGAAGGGATGGTGTTTAGACCTCAACAGTGGGCATCTTATAGCAGCCCTAGCTTCGAGGCCTGCACCTTTGTCTTCAACGTATGCAGTCAAGCAGCCTGCACCTTGTCTTCGACGTATGCAGTCAAGCGGCTGTAGCAGAAAATTTGGGGAAATCCCACCTAGATCATCTTGGGAACCTCGCCTTTCCTGGCAGCATATCAGCCAGGTGGCAACCTACACGATGCCTATTGCTTCTTTGGCCAACTTCAACGGCCTCTTGAGTTCAAAGCGCGGAAGCAATATCAGATCAAAGTCTTCAAGCTTCTCGACCGGTTCAAAAATCCTGTGTGTATCCTAAAGCTACCAAAAGCTGGTTGGTCTTCAAGAATTTCAGCCCTCTGCAATCCGTTGCGGAAAATAAGAAAATGGTTAATTAACTGAACGAAAAACAGCATACCAAACTAGCATGTATATTCCATAGCTTATGTAAAGAAACTTTAAATAGGGCACTGCCCATTCAAATTTCACCATTCTGTTCCTTGCATTTTAATTCTAATGACTTTTCCAATATGTAAGACCTGAGATAAAAACTACGGCTATGTATACACATACTACCAATTACTCCCTCCGTCCCAAAATAAGTGTCTCAACATTAGTACAACTTTGTACTAAAGTTAGTACAAAGTTAAGACACTTATTTTGGGACGGAGGGATTAATTTGGAACCAGCCATGAGGGCAACAGGTAGCAGTTGATCTTGTTGGTCTAAACAACTTTATGCCAATTCTTTGAAGACACACAAGCAAACCTATGGGCAAAAATCACAAGTATCAATTGATCTTGTTGGTCTAAACAAAAGGCAGCAGCAGGCAAAAATCACAAGTATCAATTGGCAGCAGCAGCAGCAGCAACTCAGATATGCCCTCAGACATCCAAATGAAGGATCTAACAATATTAGCTGTCAAGCCTGGCTGCGCAAAAGCTCTTAGGCAGCAAGTGTGAATGTGTTGAGAAACAAGCCTTAAATTAACACCAAAAACAACCAAAGCAAACATATGTCCAGCATTGCATCAGACATCCAAGGAAGGATGAAACAGCACTACCTCTCAACCCTGGCGGGTCGAAAGCTCTTACGCGGCAGCGGCAAATGTTTTGAGAAATAAGCCTTGATTTTATCATCAATTACAATGCAGCAGCATTTTAACATATCACATTTAGAGTGCTGAAGAACATTGAGAAACCCAAGTGAATGCTCTAAACAGAGCACCAAAATGCAATCACAGATAGGCCGGATTTTTAATCTTCAACGGTGGCATGCATGGAAGGGGAGGGAAGGTGTGTGCTTACAGGATGGAGGAGCAGATCCCGGCCGTGACGATACCGATGAACCAGGTAAAGGAGACAAGGCAGGGCAGCATGGTCCCCTTGAAGAGCATCATCGTCGAGAAAGGGATGGCCAGTATCTGCAACAAAAGTATTTTTGCATCTATTAAGAAATAAGAAATAAATTGGCCAAATGGAATGCAAGATGACATGATAACGTAACCAGCATGTCAAGTTGGAGAAAACATAAATTGCAATATTTTTTTCCTCCAAAACAAATTTAAAAAGAAGAGATATCTGGTCAGTCCAGCTGAACAAAATGTGGATTCTAAGCATCATCAGTATTTAAGCGGAGATGTAGCATGCAATCAAATGAATATAATGAGGCGATCAACAACTTGGAGTGGGGTCTCAGTCGCCGATGGAAAGCGCATGCTGCTCCAAATCAAACAAACAAATAAGCTTAGGCCACCAAGAACGGGAGCACTAACCAAACAGTGGCCTATCGAGTAGAAATTTTAGGCGGTGAGCTAGATGACGTAAAAACTGAGATACCATTCGTTCACTAGCAAAACAACCTTATTAGCTAGCTAGTAGGTGACCATCAATGACACGCATCATGCAGGACCAGATATGAATGTTTTCTGTAAGGGAAACATCAAAACCTTGTTCTCGTGGGACTAAAGAGCCCTTGAAAGTTCTGAAGATACACAGCAAGAACGGGATGGGAGCACTAGCCAAACACAAACACTGTCTATGCAATAGCAATTTTATTCAGATAACATATAACAGTGAGCAACTAGATGAGGCACAAACTGAAAAAACATTCATTTGGCATCAAAACAAGCTCCTTAGCTAGTAAGTGACTGACCACGAGCCACACACGCATCAAGCAGCAGGGCCTAATCTTATGAAATGAATTCCGACCTCATGAGGCAAACTACGCAAGAAAGAAGCTTGATGGAGTGGAGTGGCATCAAGAAAGAAAGAAGTAAACCACCCAGCCCAGCCCACCCCTGCTAGTTTGGTTTCATAACCAAGAGAAATAGAAACTGAGATACTTAATCGCCATGTCAAATCTGAGCCAATTCTGTGAAAGAATCTAAAAAATCCGGACCAGCTTATAGTACATCCATGGACTACTAGGGAGTATCAAGCATAGTAAAAGACAAAACATGATAAAGCTTGGGTAAATCTCGTTTAAAATTGAGTCATAACCAATAGTTTTGTTAAACCTCAACCACATTTTGTCTAGACGAAAGAATTAAAAACAAGGGATGGAGGAAGAAAACTCACCCTACCATTTGCACTTGATCCCCACGAGTAGCCCCAGTCTTGGGCGGCATCTCAGCAAGCTTGCGACGGAAATCAACGAGGGCAATGCAGGGGAGGTGTAGACAGCGGCAGCAGAGATGGCCGGGTACAGAGGGATCTGCGGCTACCTCCACCCAGGAAGGAACGAGACCTGGAATCCACGCGGACGGATCTCCCCTGCTCCTTTGGCATCGTACCTGCAATGCAAGAAGCTATGACTCAACACACATGGATGGAGCAGTGGTACTAAAACTTAGAAAAAGAAAATGGTAGTAACATATAGCGGGAAGTTCAACTTAGGGCGTGTTCTGAAACTTCCCAGCTTCTCAAAAACTTCCTAGATTCAACCTCTCGCATAGCTTCTCGCTTCAGGCGGCGACTTGGAAAGCGTTTGGTTATGCAGCTTCGGTTTCTACCGTCAGGCATGGGGCTGCCAACCCATTTGGCGGGATTGGCAGGCCAGGTTCGGTGCCCAAAACAAATTGGTAACATGAGAGAGAGAGAGAGAGAGAGAGTTCGGGAAAGAAAACGAACCGGTACGCTGGAACTCACTTGGCGGTGGCAACCTGGTGTAATTAGCCTCAACTCCAACTTCTGGGTATCCACGGATTTGGAAAAGAACAGCTTCCCCAACTCCTCTTTTTTCACACTAAGACAGGTCGTGAGCTTCTCGATTCCAGCTTCCTGGAGCTAGAGCGTTCAGCTCAGCTTCATGCGTGGAGTTGACGAAGCTGGGAGCTGGAGCATTGCCGAACAGGCCCTAATTCAGCAAATGATTGCGGAAACAAGCAAATCAAGAACTCTGAAATATTACCAGAATGGAATTTCTACGACTAAATGTTACTGTAAAAAAGATAAGGCAGTGTGGAATGTGATGGCAGCATCATGAATGGATGGGGATAGAAGATCCCCCCCCCACCCCCCCTCAATCTTCGTAAGAACAAGAAAGGAAATAGGAAAACATAGAAGATCAATTATTGTAATCAGTAACATCGTCTGTATCTCAAACTCTTTGTCAACAGAACAAAAACTACTACTACAATGTGAGTTATTGTGCGATTATAACTGAACTGAGCCATAAGACAGAAAATGGATTCCATAATGTTTCAAAAACTGACAAGAAAGATAAACGGATACTTAGCTTCACTTAAGAGCACGACATTCAGAATACTGTTAGCAAACCTTGTTCAATTACTTCTTTTGCAAAGAATAGTAAATTCAAGCTATTATTTAAAGCATGAGGTTCACACAAGGATAATCTTGCTAAAGCATACCAAGCTATATATTTCAGAACAGACAAAACTACAAGTTGTTCTGGAACTACACACAATGAGCTACTGCAAGTGTACAAACCATACAATACTCAGAGAAAGCATAATAGAAATCTTACCAAGCAGAGTCCACATCATTGCTGTTGCAAAACTGCGGGGTTTCGTCGGACGAGGTGGGTTGCCAGGTGCTGAGGTTATACATCATGGCGCACAGGCCTATCATGCCAATCGTCAGCATCACACGCATCCTCTAGAACTCCGGATGGCAGATCCCCCTGCTCCTTTGGCATCATACCTACAAGAAGCTGTGGCTCAGCACACATGGATGGAGCAGTGGTACTAACACTTAGAAAAAAACATTGGTAGTACCATATGGCCCAACGTTCAACTAATTCACCAAATGATTGCGGAAATGAACAAAACAAGAACTCTAAAATATGAACAACATGTTACTGTGGAAAAGAGAAGGCAGTGTGGAATGTGATAGCAGCTAGCTATGAAGGGATGGGGATAGAAGAAGCTCTCTCCCCCTCCCTCTTCCTAAGCAAGAATGTCAGATGTAGAAAGTATAGAAGAGCACTTGCTGCAATCAGTAACATCATCCTTATCTGACACTCTTCATCAACAGAACAAAAACGCACATGTATGGGCCTCTCCAGCCAAATGAACCCAATTCTACAGGAGTTGGAGCAACAAACCTCCAAATTGGAAGAATCCTACCATTTACCCCCCAAAAAAGAGTACTATCCAGCCTATACGTACTCTACATAGGAACAAATCATCTCACAGGTGCGCCCAGATCCGTGCATGGCCGTCAAGACTCAGAGCAGCGGTTGAGGACTAGAGGAAGAAGGAAGGGAGAAGGGGCTCACCTGCGAATTGTAGTTAAAGCCGTACACTGTGCAGGGGTCGTGCCGACGAGACCTTGGACCGGGAGGAAGCGACTAAGCCGCAGCCATGACTGAACCATAGGGTTTGGGGCTGGCACAAAGCCACGGCCAGGACGCGGACCACGGCGTCGGTACTGACTGCTTGAAGGTCAACCTTTCAAGCAGACGACTGTTCAGAAATAAAATTAGCGGCATTTAGTGCTTTAGAAAAACTACTTGACAAAAAGCAAGCAAACGAAGCAAATGCAACTAGCAAGCTCAAGTAACAGATTCTCAATAGCTCATAACAGTGGTAACAGACGTCCGAACAAGATTGCTTAATACCATTAGGTTGACAAAATTAGAAGCATTTAGTGCTTTGTGACAACTTCTGGATTGGTTTCTCTTAGGTTGCTTAATAGACTGAAATGAATGGGACTAAGCAAGTTCATAAATACCATCAGCTTGAGAAACCAATTCTTAAGCGTCCAAGAAATAAAATTACAACTTCTTTTTCAGGAACAAGGTAGGATATTGCAAGGCATCTATGATAAAATACAAAACTAGCCATACATATATAGCAAGCACAGTGAATAAATAATACTCCCTCCGCCCCAAAATACGTGTCGCTGATTTAGTACAAAGTTAGTACTTACTACTAGTGCAAACAATTCAACAACGTCCAAGCTGCAGCGCCACGCACACATCCGCCGTAGTAGTGATTTTCCCTGGATATCTTTCCAGCTTCATTTTCAGATATGTAAGTTGCATTTTTGGCCTCATTCCCCATTACTTTTAGCCTCACCTGCACAATGTATTAAGAAACTTACAAACAAAATGGATGAATCACATCAAGTAGCAAATTCACATTGATCATTGCCACATAGCAAAGTACTATCAACATCTTTTGTCACTTTATTTCTGCTTCATAAAATTCATTTGCTCACTGGCATATGGAGCCTTCTATGAAACTATCCCGCTAACATTTAAGTACCAGATGGCTACGGTTCGAGTAGTAATTGTTTCACTTGCCATGACACACACACAACTTAGGGTAGCAACAATGAGCAATATCAGTTACAGTCAGATCGCCCTCACGCTTGGATCACAATTTCTAACTCGGCACTTCAACTTAGTCATCTAAACTATTGCAAACAGCACTCACAATTCCCAGGTCCTAACCATGAGCAATATTAATTACAGTGAGTTTTACTTCACAGTAAGAACAGTAAGAATCGCATGTTTTTAAATGTGTAACTTCAGATTAGGCACCTAATATGCCACGACGCATACACAAGACCAACAATTTACTGGAAAGCAGTGACACTCCTAACAACATTTCAAGTACCAGATAACCAGTTGTTTTAGGTTGGTCACAGCTCAATGGTAACTGTTTCAACTCTAATGACAAACACAACTGAAGGCAGCAACCATGAGCAATATCAGATACAGTAGATTTGACCTCACCCTTAGAGTCACCATTTTAACTCGGCGCTTCAGATTAGTCATCTAAACTAAATCAGGCGCGCGCACACACATCACATGCCATAACAATCAGCAAGATTAATTACAGTGAGCTCAGATATGCAGAGACAGAAGACAGAAGAGGAAAGAGACTAAATGGTGAGCTCAGATATGCCCTCAGACATCCAAGGAAGGATCAAACAGCAATAGCTCTCAAGCCTGATAGGGTGAAAGCTCTTAGGCGGGGCAACTACAAATGTTTTGAGAAACAAGCCTTGATATCATCATTTGCAATGCAGCAACATTTTTCAAATACTATATTTAGAGTGCTCAAGCTCATTGTGAAACACAACATTTACAAGGAGAAATAACAAGGCTCAGACATCCAAGGAAGGAATTAGCAGTATCATCTCTCATGCCTGGCAAGGTGAAAGCACTTAGGCAGCAACTGTGAATGTTTTAAGAAGGGCTATGATTTGAGGAGACCAGTATATCATTATAAGAGACTACACGAGAAGCAAAGCGAACTACTAGTCCATCATGCATGCTAGCTGCCTTTGAACAATATCTTGACTCTAATGAAACAGAAAGCAAAAACATATATAACTGCACAAACCTAAGTAGCGATGGCACTGACCAAAGCCATGGCCCAGGGAGCAACAATGAGCAATATCAGTTACAGTTGGATCGCCCTCAGCCCCTCACGCCTGAATCATAATTTCTAACTCAACACTTCAAATTAGTAATCTAGACTATTGCAAACAGCACTCACAATTCTCAGGCCATAACCATGACCAATATTAATTACAGTGAGTTTTACTTCAGACTAAGAATCGCAAGTTTTAAATTTGTAACTTCAGATTAGCCACCTATACCAGCACGCATACACAAGACCAACAACTTACTGGAAAGCACGGTGAAAACTCGCAATGACAATTTAAGTACAAGATAACCAATTGTTTTAGGTTGGCACAACTCAAATACTAACTGTTTCAACTCTAATGACACACACAACTGAAGGCAACAACAATGAGCAATATCAATTACAGTAGGTTTGTCCTCACCCTTAGAGTAACCATTTTAACTCGGTGCTTCAAATTAATCATCTAAACTAACTTGTGTGCACGCACGCACACACACATCACAGGCCATAACAATTAGCAATATGAATTACAGTGAGGTTTACTTCACACTGAGATTCACAAGTTCTAAACTTGGGACTTCAGATGAGCCATCTAATATACCAGCACGGATACACAGCTGAAACAAAATTACTAGAAAGCACAGTGGCAATTCCTATGGAAGTATCCACCATTCATAACACAGAGATAAACCACAACTGTAATTAATGGCCTAAAAGAACCAGAACAGATCTTCTCTGAAGCAATAACAAAGATGTGAGGTTTGAACCTAAATCATGCTACTTCCATCCACCTGAAATGCCCAGATAACAACTCACTTATGCAAATAACCAATTAATAGTGACTAATGGATAATATCATCTGAAAATTCAGTAGCAGGAGTACCGGTGTATCACCTTAGGGAATTTCCTTTAGCATAGGTTCCGCTGCCTACGAGCAAATCATATATCTCAAGCACGGCGACCTGCTTAAACAGCCCAACCCCAAACCCGGCATCCTCCTCCTCGCCGCCTTCACTGCCAGCACAACCCCATCCTCCATCGAGTATGTCCCGGAGCACGCGATACACAATCTCGGGCTGCTTGGCGCAGCTGAACATGGTGTGGCTCTTCTTGGAGCTCGTGGTGCCATACACCATGACGGTGCACTTGACGCCGACCCACATGCTCTGGATCCTGGACCTGCACAAACATTTAACCAGATTGGGTCAGGCAGTGTGTTAAGGAGGTCGCCCCATCCCGAGGGCATGCTGAGGAGCTCGTCTTCCTCCATGGACGTAAAGCCCTACCGCAACGGTCATTCACTCTAGCGGCGTCATGATGTGCAAGTACAACGGACACATGCTCCATTGCATCGCCACGCTCACTAGAATCCTTAGCTTTCTCCTAATCGCTAGCTTTAGTAGAAGCTTGTTTGCCGTCCATGGCATAGAGAAGTTGATGCTCCTCATGATAACGAGCGGTTCCGAGTGCATATTGGGCCTCTACTTTAGCGGCTCCGTGGAACAAATGTTGAACACTTACCCAGAGAGGAAGGAGAGTGGGCCGTGTTGTCATGCATGGATGACCTGTTTCATAGTAGTGAATGGCTATTATTTCACCATTCTTGATTATAGAAATCCTATCTCTAACAGTATATAGGGGTGTCATTCCCTCCATCCTCACCTCCTAGACGTCTTCAATAAAAACCTAGCGCTTTAACTCATAACTCATTGTCTCGCCCTTATAGACGCCGCCAGCTCTTGCTCGAAGTGAGGTCGTCCCTCATTGATGCACGCGGCTCCAATTTGATGTGAGGCTTGTCTGTGATGTGTTTGGCTCGCTTCCATTGAACATGAAGAACAAACGAGGGAAATAATTTAAGTTAGAATTTCATTTTTCTGAAAGAAATAACTCATTAATTATGTTAACAGTCAAATAGGGTTTACTCTCCAAATGTCAGCTGTTATTCAATCCCGTCACATCACATGGTGCTAATCATGATGCGGAGAGCGAGTGATTAGGAAGGGTGGGCTCCTTGTTTTAATACAAAAATGCGTCTAAATTATGAATTAGATTCACTTTTTATATTCTCAGTGAGATCTTAAAAAATGAACCCCATTTTGACCCTTTCACTAGCTGAATACTTCATTCAATTCTTTCTTTCTCGAGATTACGTCAATGGCATATCATATCTTTATAGAAGGGAGCAATGTAAAGTACAAGAAGACCGAGCACGATGTGAACGAAGTTTGGATCACACTTCCAGACCAACCAGATAAATTACAAGCCTACTCTCTCATAAAACGATCTAAACCCTCTGATCCTGCCTGCTTCCAATTAGCCAAATCCGTGATGATGCTTTGGATCAATTGCCGAGGTTGTAGCTATTGCTCAGTTCTGACGAACACCGGCCCTTGCGTTCCGTTGTTTCCAAACAGACCAAACTGTGATAATGACAAGAGAGTAAAATCCGAGCCTATCCTGACGGCCGAAGCTGCTCTGTGCTTGAGTCCACCATGTAACCAGTGTGTCGCGTGTTGTTGCTGTAGCCACTGACAGCTGGATGTGATCAAAACTCCAATGCCATACTTCCCTAGCATAGACACATTGCAAGAGGATGTGGTCCACATTATCTTTGTCTTGCAGGCAAGTGTAAGAGGGCGTCGGGAGGCGCGACAATCTGAGATCCAAACCCTGGATTGCATGGCCAGCCACCCAAAAAAAAATGCACTTTAAGGGAGCCCAACACTTCCAGATAGAAGTTGCTGCCTCAAAGCGAATCAATCACATGCATAATTTGTTATACATGGACTTGGCAGTGTACGAGCCGGAGACGTCACATGGCCAGGAGAACTCGTCCGGCCTCCCCGTGTCGTGTTGCAGTTGTGAGATTGCGTGTTGCAGCATGAAAGCTATATCTGGACCATGAAGGTTAGGTTGTCCTGAAAGTCTGCATCCCACCTGCTATTAGCTAGTGCCTGCTGGACTGTGCGGCTGTTTTGCGTCTCTGTTAGCAGTCGGCACGAGATCGAAGGCAAGATATCCGCAGCACTGCAGCTGTTGAGCCAGCCATCACAGCATAAAAGGATCTTCTTACTATATCCCACGGATACAGAGACCAGACTATCGAAAACTTCCCTTGCCTTGCTGTCGACCATAAGTCTTGGCCCTTGCCATGGCCTCTCATCTATGTTGTTTGGAGCTAGTTGAATTCCCAGGTATTTATTTGCACGGGAAAGAGCCCGGCTCGCACCGCAGAATTCCAGCTACTCGGTTGCGATCAACCCCTGATTCCCGAATAACAATTGCAGAGGACTTCCACTAATTGACCTTCAGACTGGAGGCTTCTCCAAAGATTTCCAACGCCGTGCACACAAATGCCGGAGGATTCTTCAAAGACTGGAGGCTTCTCCAAAGATTTCCAACGCTGTACGCACAAATGCCGGAGGATTCTCCAAAGATTTCCAACGATGTGCACACACATGCTTCTCCTTTAGCCCCACACTCCCAACACCTGCGCTGACTCTTTGAGCTCGGACCTCCATATTCTCCATGGTTACTCTTTTCGAGAAGTACAACCTGTGGTGACTTTTTTGAAAATCACAACTGTGTTTTTCTCTTTTCGAGAAATACAACCGTGCGCCTCCTCCATTTGTTGAATTTATCAATCCATTTCTTCCTCTTCCTGTTTATTGCTTGTTTACTGGTCCAGTTCCACAACTTGCGATTTTAGATCGATCAATTTCTTGCCTTAAGAATCAGCCCGTGAGTTCTTGTTTCTTGACTTCAGTTTCCATTTAAATTTGGTCGCCATGGCGTGGGAGCTTATCGAGGTCGCCGGCAACCTAATTAACTCCCCTCCCACATTCTACAGGTTTCTCCTTTAATCACTAATTTGTTACTATAGTTATTTTTGTTGCTATTCTAGTATCATATTCTCTCTTTTTTCTTCCTTTTGTTGCCAGTTGATGTGGTGGCTGCGAAGATTGAATCCAAGGTAGCCAATACTGTCATTAGGTACATGAATTTACTCCTATTCGTTGTTTATTCAGCTGGTATATTTGGTTAGGATTTATCAGTAGAGGATTGCAACTAACAAGGTTATTCTGTGGACAATATTACTGACTATTCCTTCTTTTTTGTCAAACTAATTGATGGCAAGAACATATTAATATTTAAGGATTGCTTCTATTCAATGGTGTACCTAGCATTCGGAATGATTTTTTGTTTGTTTAATGCTAACTCTGAGTAAAAATTAGTTGCCGTGTTCGACCAGTTACAGCATAAAGAGGAGTTCAATTTCAATTCATATTTGCTTAATACACCTTAGTAACCTTTTGGATTCAAGTTTTAGACCACAACTTGTGGATACAAATTTCAAAAGTAAATAAAATAATTTTATTGGCTAAGTGGCAATTTTGTTCACAAAAGTGGAATTGTGGATTAGTAAATTTATCTTCATACAAAACTGACATAAAATTCGAGTCCCACTTTTTATTTTATTTGTAATTGTATTTTGTTTCACAATTCCATGCTTAAGTGCTATTATGTGAATGTTGTTGGCTTGTGTGGACATAAAATGTAAAAATTATTTTGGTAATATTCCAGGCAGTGACTTGTTAGTGTGAGTGACATTTCAGGCAACTTAATCGGGTGTGCCCACTGGAGAATCTGCGGCATGTTAAGCGGGTGCGTCGCCGTATTGAGTGTGGTAGTATATACACTTTTATCTAGTTCTCTATTATTTTCTGTTTGCCCTATGAGTGCATACTTTCATAACGTCGTAAAGTGGAGCACATGATCACTGAAGCCATGCATTGTATAGATCTATATATACTTCCAAGCTTACCATGTCAGAGCTATTAATAGTCCACTAATGCTAGCACAACCATCTATAGATTGGATATAAATCTCAGCAACTCACCATGTCGAAAGCTGTGTATAATATGTGACCAGTGACTTTTTTTTTTACGAACGTGACCAGTGACTATGTCAACATTTTGGTGCTCCCTCTTCCCTGTGTAATATTTCTTTATTTCTTTTTCTTTGACAGAAAAATCCGAGTTATCGATCATCTTATGCCTTTCCACTGGGACTGAAAGTTGTAAGAATGGGTTTCCTGAGGATGTGCAGAAGGTAGTGGAGGCTTACCAGTTGAGCCCTTTCATTGCAAAAGTAAGTATCCTTGTGTAATTGAACTCCTATCGCGTTGGGTCAGCTTTTCACTTTGTCAAAATAAGCACATGAAAATGGGCACCTGCTAGTTCCTATTATGCAGTAACCTTCGTGAAATTTGTCATGCACTCATCATGAATGAAAATGTAGTCTCTAGTTTGATATCCGCGGCAAATACCGCCAAGTTTTCTTTGTCTGACCTGTTGACAGTCTGATAGCAATGCATTACATAGTCCAGAATACACTTACATCATAATGTAGGACGTTTTTGGGCACTAGTCTAGTGTCAAAAAATGTCTTAGATTATGGGACATGGGGAGTATATTGTATTTTGTTCTGTGAAAATGTGGATAATAATGATAGTAGATAAAGCCGTAACTAAATAGTTATCGGTCATGATGTATCAAAATATAATCAACTGGACTTTTTTTTACAGGTGAAGCCTGTCGTATGTTGATATTCGATATTTGCAATGTCTTCCACAGGTTGCCAGCTATCCTGCTATGTCGAAAGAGGAATGGGAGGAACAGTGCAAACTCTGGCCAACTTCCTATCATCCCCTGCATGAGTATGTTCTGATTCTGTTTCATAGGATGTATTTGCTGTGTTCTACTTTTTTAATGCCATCGGTTACTCCTGTCTTGTACACTATTGCTTTGACCAAATGGACAAACCACCTGTGTAGCACGAAACACACTGTCCTTGATCGGCATACAAGCCAAATTTAGGCTGGCATGTCAATGATTTCCGTTCCTGGTTATGGTCCTTGGCAGTGCTATCCTTAGGTACGAGTACAACCCAGATTGTCAACTAAGGTTGTGCCCAGCCTAGAAAGTGTTCCAATTCCAATCATGTGTACTCTCTGATCAAGGGAAGGTCTATTAAGGCAAAAATAGGAAAAACAGGCTTGTAACTTGACATAGCAGTCATAAGCAATTGACTAACTGAATCATAATTTGCGGTGTGTAACTTGCAGTATTACTGCATACACCCATAGGAATGTTTTCTACTTCGGATGGAAAATTAAGGATTGCTCATATAGATTGTTGTCAATGGAAGCAATTTGAATTGCAGCTTATAAGCATAGTAAATGTCATGTCGTAACTTAACTTTAATGATGCACTTTTCTCTTAATGTTGCAGCACTGGTGGTGCATCTGGATTTAAAGAGGAGGAATTACCATCAATATTTAATTGCATGAGGGCTGCTATTAAATTATGAGAGGTGATCACTCGTGGTTGTGCACTATTTATTTATTGCTAGAGTACTCTACTGGTTCTCATTATTATTATTTTCTAAATATTGTTGTTAGTGTTAAGTGAGAACTTTTTTCAACCCTGATGCAAAGTGCAATATACTCTATTAACTTTAGCAAGGACACCATGTCTATTGTTGTTCTTATTTTTATTATGTGCTTTTAGTTTGCTGGTTCTTTGTTATAGATCTTTTTTTGTTGTTAACTTCTGCATGGGTGAGCTTTCCCCAGGTGGGCAACAAGGCCATTATTATTGATCCATCAAGTATGCAAATAATTTCAGAGGCTACAGATCAAACACATCAGCATGATGCCTTCCAGAAAAGGAACAGACGTGTCAATGTGGAAGCAGATGGTGGCCGCACTTTGGCTGAAACAGCTGGGGCTAATGATGGCAGGTTGTTGCTGTCAAGCTCCCATGTCCGCAATGGCTTGAACATGGAGGTCTCATGTATGAACCCGTGGGGATGGACACAAAACAGAGGTCTTCTGAGCAGAAGACTTTGTCCTCTGAAGGTGGTTTTCTTTGGCATCCTCTGAGACATGCTGCCATAGTTGCCATTGAAAATGCTGCCGAGAGAGATCGAATGATGTTCCATACTTCAACTTCTCCAACAACCGAATTAGACTTAAATGGCGATATGGAGAATTGTTCTGATAATGAACCAGCAAAGCGGCCAAAGATAGTTACAAAGGTGAGCCCTGTTACTTATATCTTGCCTTCGATTGTTGCCACTTCGCTATAATAACCCTTGGACACTAACTACTGTACCACAGGACTGAAAATGATGCATATTTGTTGTTCTCCCCATCTTGTTCTAACAAGTTTGAACTTGAACATCAGGATAAAGAACAAGCTGATCATCAAGAATGCGGGAGTGACTTTTCTGGAACAAACAGACCATATCTCTGCACAGGATTCGACATCTACCTTGTTTGGGAACCCTGCACAATGTAGGTTCAGTATATTAATAGAGTATGGCATCATTTTCTGGTTGTTGCTTACTGTTTAGGTTGCTGACATGTTTGTTTATTTGAAGGTGTGCTATGGCACTTCTACATCAAAGATTCAAGCGTGTCTTCTACGCTTTCCCTAATCCAATCACTGGAGCGTTGGGCAGTGTCTACAGATTGCATGGGGAGAAAAGTTTAAATCACCATTACTCTGTGTTTAGGGTAAAAATGCCAGAGCCAGATCTGAATGTTTCAAGTGATTACCCTGAAAAAGGCTGCTCAGATTTTGTACCATCCTAGTTCTTGAAAATCTATGAGCTTTTCGAGGCTACTTGCTTGTGGTTCGTCATCTTCGCTTTGCGAGGGCCGTGGCGCCGGTGGGTTTCTGGTTCCTCTGCTTTGCTTTGTCAGGACGGTGGTGTTGGTTCTTTGTCTAGAGACCCTGTGATGGTTGCCCTGCGTATTTTCCATATAACCGTCTTATTTGCCTTGCCTATGAGCCTTCCCTTGCGACAACGCTTTGGGGGTTGTTGCCTTCTCTCTTCCAGGTGTTGTGGTGCTTGGCTTCTGCTATTTGTACCTTCTCCATCTGGGTGTCGGGCAAAACACCAGGAGCCTTTTCTGAAGTTTGGTGATGTAGAACAGCAGAATCTCCTGTGGACGACCGTAATGTATTTTCCTTCTTATTTCTTCCATGGCACAGATACCTCTTCAGATGCTTATACAGTTATCCAAATGCAGAAGAAAACATATGTTTCTCCGTTGCTGGTTTATAGTACACTGTATGTGTTTCTTATTTCTACACGGTATGTGTTTCCTTTTTCTTTTTTGTAAAGACGGCATGTGTTTCGTGTGGGTGATCCTGGTCTAGCTAGAAACAAGCGTGTAGATCACTCGCCCTGTAGTTTTCTTACCACTTTATTAGTTTGTTTCTATTTGGCACATCACGCTAGTTTTCTTTTTGTAAAGTGTTCTTTCTTTACACGAGAGCAGTATTTTCTTGTCTTCTAGACAACTCCAACTCAAAGTAGTAGCTAGTCCGGCAGGCCACAATGGCAACAAGTCTGGTAGGCTACAATGGCGTCGAGGTGCTTGCTGCTCCTGGCTATCTTCCTTTTGACGCAGCCAACGGGGCAGAGCGGCGAGGAAGGGCCGGCGGTTCCGGCGTTGATGGTGTTCGGTGACTCACTGGTGGATGTAGGCAACAACAACTACATCTTCACCATCGCCAAAGCCAACTTCCCTCCCTATGGCAGGGACTTCAAAGACCATGTCGCCACAGGAAGGTTCTGCAACGGCAAGCTGCTCATCGATTTCATAGGTTAGCCCTAGACTATCTTGTTACACAGCTGTGACTTCATGATGTATATATTGCGTTTACAAAGTGATTTGTGTGTTGGTTGAAGCTGAAAAGGTTGGGTTCAATGGCTCCCCGCCGGCGTATCTCAGCCCGCAAGCATCGGGGCAGAACCTTCTGCTTGGAGCCAACTTCGCATCTGCTGCATCTGGCTACAATGACCATGGGACACTGATTGTAAGTATCATCGATGAGTGTCCTTTCTTGCAAATATGTCTATCACTTTATTATTATAATGGCTTACTGCAGAAAACCATCTCTGTCTCTCAACAATTGAAGTACTTCAAAGACTACCAAGCTAAGCTGGCGGTGGTGGCTGGGAGCAGCCATGCTCGCTCCATCATCTCCGGCTCACTCTACATCATCTGCGCCGGTTCATGTGACTTTGTCTAAAACTATTACATCAACCCTTTCCTCGACGTGAACCAAACCGCTGAACAATTCTCAGACCGCCTCGTCGGGATGTTCAACAACAGTGTGACGGTAATCTATAAACGCCAAACCTAAGCTCTTCTATTCTATAGCTTGATCAACAAAGCATAGATGGTTAAAATCATGCATGTACCTTCTCAATCTTTAATTGATTTTAGCAACTTTACAATATGGGAGCCCAACGCATCGGCGTCTTCTCCCTGCCACCCTTTGGTTGTTTTCCCATGGCGATCACGTTGTATGGTCATGGGAGGAGCGGATGTGTGTCTAGGCTCAACAACGACGCCCAATATTACAACATGAAGTTGAAAGCTGCTCTTGAGTCACTATCAAAGAAGTACCACGATCTCAAGATTGTGGTTCTCGACATGTATACACCTTTGTACAAGCTCGCTACCTCTCCTGTATCGCAAGGTAGGATATAAAATCTATTACCCCTGTACACTAACATAAGACGTTTTTGCAGTTTGCAAAAATGTCCTACATTAGTTTACAGAGGCAGTACTTGTTTATGGTCGGAATGATGCATGGCATACATTTTTTTTCTGGGTTTTCTAACAACGTTATAGCTGGGCTCTGACCACATCTGGCTTATGTACGCGCTGCAGGGTTCACCGAGGCGAAGTGGGCTTGCTGTGGCACGGGGACGGTGGAGGCGTCAATCCTTTGCAACCCCCTGTTACCTGGGACTTGTCCGAACGCACGGACATATGTGTTCTGGGACGTTTGGCATCCGTCAGAGGCAACAAACAAAGTTATTGTGGACTCTCTCGTAGATGAAATCAACAACCTGGTTGCATAAGCCCACTAGATTGTAGACATGCAGGCTTGATGCTACATTGCTTCAAGTATTCAGAAAGAAAATAATAGCGGTGGACTAAGCAGAATACATGATGCTTGGATGTGAAAAGGGCATCAACATTTACCTTGCATTCCATGTCAAGAGGTTGTGGTTTAATTAAGCATCCATTTTTTTAGTATGAAAAGCAAAACCAGAAGGCCTGTATGTCACATAAGAGCCGGGTTTATAGATTGATAATTTGGATGGTGGCAATATTTTTGTATTTTCGAATTAAATAAAAACAGCAAGGTAACAATATGTAAACGTGACTAAAATGAGGTTGTGATGGTTGAAAACAACACATAGGGTTCATAGGTTTACTAGTGTCAAGTCTCAACATTGATAACTTCATTAAAATACATGATAAAACCTCACAAAGTTCCTTTTTATAGGATCAAACCCGGCAGAGATCTTGTAGGTGTGTAAAGTTCCACACCTCAAAGTTGTCTTTCTGATCTTAATCTTTTGAGCCACTTCATGTCACTTCAGTCAACCTCAGGAATTATCATTTCCAAAAAAAAACCCCCTCAGAAATTATACTAAACACCGCCATATGATCTTTATCTTTCTAATTTTGATCCATAGAGTTACCCAATGTCACAGCAGGTGTCTTCCAAAATTATGCTGGATATTAATTCCCAAAGTTTAACATAACATAAAAAGGATTTAATACATAAAGAAACTCATCACACAAGAGGTACAACATATAATTCAACTAATCATCAATTCCCAATATCACAATCATGGTGATAATTCATATGGTCAACAAAGAGAGATACATGGCACGTAGCGACTACCACAAATCCTCAACCACGAAGGTGGAATACTCCCGCATCATCATGGAAGCAACAAGGGTCGATGAATAGGTTGAAAACAAAAATTAACCCCTCTCAGAAAGTGCCAGATTAGGGCTCAAGTTAAAGGTCGCCTTGGAACGCGAAGTGGCGGCAGAGGTGGGCACCAGGGCTACCCTAGGGCGTGTAGGTGCACACCTTGGCCTGCCTACATAGGGCGCATAGGGGATGTGGGCCTCCCTGGTCTTCTGGTCTTCTCCTCTGACTATAGTGCTTCTTCGGGCCTTCTTCACACGTATTAAAATCAGTCCCAGTGTCACTTGTTGTTTTCTGCATGTTTATGGAATTTGAGAAAAGAACTATTCGAGGATGAAAAAAATTAGGAACATATATTTTCAGAAGTATTTCATCGGGAAGCAGCCAAGGGAGCCAGAACACAGTAGAGACCCCCCCCCCCCCCCCCCAATGAGCCCCACACAGCCAATGGCTAGACCGCGGGATGGGGTTAGATGGGCACCACACAGAGCCCCTTTATATTGCCCCAAAATCCTCAGAAATATTCATCAAGGATTGTTTTTGCCCGCTGCCACCTCTTGTTCCGGCCGATCCGATCTGGAGTCCTTTTTCGCTACCCTGCTGGAGGGGGAAATTATCGCTAGAGCTATCTGCATCAACCTCGCTGCCACAATGTCCATGTATGAGTAGTTCTTCTTGGACTTTGGGTCCATAAAAGTATCTAAATGACATTATCTCTCCTTTGTAGCTCAATAGTAAGATCACGTGAGCTACCCTACATTATTATTATCCATCTAATATAATTCTAGACGTGTTTGTTGCGATCTGATGAATTATGACTTATATGATCAGATATTATTCTCCATCTAATATAAAAACTGCACTTCAATTGTATCACTGCAATTCAATTGATACACAACTGTAATTTGTTCACCACACATACATGCTATGTTTGTGGAGAAATGTCACTGGTGAAGTTATGGACCCGTCCTTTATTCCTCATAATCACAACCTCGATCAAATTCTTTTTTTTTTCTTTACCATCTGAACCGTCTCGATTACTTTCTTACAATAATCTCTACAAAAGAAACGATTTGTTTGTGACGAGCTACTTGTGTCACGTAAAACCGATTTTGGTCATTAAAAAATGCACTAATGACGGTTTTCAGCCGTCACTCGGCATGCCACAGGAGCGCCATCACAATAAATAAATTGCACACCTGTAATGAGTCGGAGAAGGACTCCACCTCCTGGTCGGCCGACCCCCTTGCTCCCACCTGCATATAGGTGGGGGGGATCACCCAGAGGCAGTCCAAGACCCTCGGCTGACCCCTCCCTTGCTAGCCATCGCCAATGTTCAAAATATCATCCGATTCAACGATTTATCGGCTGATTTATCGCATATCGGTGGGTGGCCGCTAAGATTATACCTTATCTTTACTATTTATCATTTGGACCGATTTATCACTCTGACAAGCAATTAATCGGGCCGGGCCCCTGTGGTCAGAAACTTCAAAACAGGGCCTTCATCCCCCGTTCGATAGGACATGTGTTGTAGTATTCTCCTATTTTATTTGTCATTGACTCAGTGTTTGGCATGTAATATATAGTTCTGTATTGATGTTGTGTTGTTCTATTTAAAGGCTTAGATCACACTGATGGTGAAGGAAATATGCCCTAGAGGCAATAATAAAGTTGTTATTTTATATTTCCTTATTCATGATAAAGGTTTATTATTCATGCTATAATTGTATTGATCAGAAACTTAAATACATATGTGAATACATAAACAAACACAGTGTCCCTAGTGAGCCTCTACTAGACTAGCTCGTTGATCAAAGATGGTTAAGGTTTCCTAACCATGGACATGAGTTGTCATTTGATAACGGGATCACATCATTAGGAGAATGATGTGATGGACAAGACCCATCCGTTAGCTTAGCATAATGATCGTTCAGTTTTATTGCTATTGCTTTCTTCATGTCAAATACATATTCCTTCGACTATGAGATTATGCAACTCCCGGATACCGGAGGAATACCTTGTGTGCAATCAAACGTCACAACGTAACTGGGTGATTATAAAGATGCTCTACAGGTATCTCCGAAGGTGTCTGTTGAGTTGGCATGGATCGAGATTGGGATTTGTCACTCCGAGTATCGGAGAGGTATCTCTGGGCCCTCTCGGTAATACACATCATAAGCTTGCAAGCAAATGACTAAGGAGTTAGTCACGAGGTGATGTATTACGGAACGAGTAAAGAGACTTGCCGGTAACGAGATTGAATTAGGTATGAAGATACCGACGATCGAATCTCGGGCAAGTAACATACCGCTGGACAAAGGGAATTACATATGTTGTCATAAGGTTCGACCGATAAAGATCTTCGTAGAATATGTAGGAGCCAATAGGGGCATCCAGGTTCCGCTATTGGTTATTGACCAGAGAGGTGTCTTGATCATGTCTACATAGTTCTCGAACCCGTAGGGTCCGCACGCTTAACGTTCGTTGACGATATAGTATTATATGAGTTATGTATGTTGGCGACCAAATGTTGTTCGGAGTCCCGGATGAGATCACGGACATAACGAGGAGCTCCGGAATGGTCCGGAGGTAAAGATTGATATATGGGTTAATAGTGTTTGGTCTCCGGAAGGGTTCTGGAGTTCACCGGAAGGGGTTCCGGATGTTTCCCGAAATGTTTGGGTACGAGAACACTTTATTTGGGCCAAAGGGGAAAGCCCACGAGGCTTTCGGAAAGTGCAAAAGGAGTTTTGTGGAGACCAGAGGCTAGACGCCAGGAACCCTGGCGTCTAGGGGGTAGACGACAGGAACCCTGGCGTCTAGCCCTGGAGTCCGAGTAGGACTCTTGCCTTTCGGGCAAAACCGACTTTGAGGAGGCTTTTACTCCAAGTTTCGACCCCAGGGCTCAACATATAAATAGAGGGGCAGGGCTAGCACCCAAGACACATCAAGATTCACCAAGCCATGTGCCGGCAACCCCGTCCCCTCTAGTTTATCCTCTATCATAGTTTTCGTTATGCTTGGCAAAGCCCTGCGGAGATTGTTCTTCACCAACACCGTCACCACACCGTCGTGCTGCCGGAACTCATCTACTACTTCGCCCCTCTTGCTGGATCAAGAAGGTGAGGACGTTATCGAGCTGAACGTGTGCTGAACGCGGAGGGTCCGTACGTTCGGTACTTGATCGGGACGGATCGTGAAGGTGTACGACTACATCAACCACGTTGTCAAACGCTTCCGCTTTCGGTCTACGAGGGTACGTAGACTTACTCTCCCCCTCTCGTTGCTATGCATCTCCATAGATAGATATTGCGTGAGCGTAGAATTTTTTTGAAATTACATGCTACGTTTCCCAACAGATGGTTGTTTTCATTTTACCTTTTAGTGTTTGGAGCAGGGAATTGCAAGCCAAAACTAACGCTTAATAGTTGGCCGATAAAATAAATTAATCTGTTGATTTTTTATTAATCTCTAACCCTCAGCAGACCGAAACGCTAACGATAAGCGATATCCTCAACATGGGTCGTCACCCACCTCTCTTTCACTAGATCCGGTCTAGTTCATGTTCGTCGCTAGGCTTCTTCTCTCTAGGTTTCTCCGTTGTTCTACATGCTGGTTTCACGGAGTGTTGCGGTGCTGCTAGATCTATATGCATGGATGCATTGGAGGTATCGTGTACTTCAACACTTTTTTTTTCTCGAATACGCACGAGTGTGCGTATCATATATTAAAGAAGAAAGGCGGAAGAGCCCTCCACAGTTATGTTACAACGCTTGTTACAAGGCGTTCCGTGGCCGTCCACCTATGAGCTAAACTTACTACTCGCCATTCACCCACTCCTGCTCCACCGTGAAGGCCACGGCCAACTCCCCTCACAGTACACCCGCCTGCATCCATACCTTGCCTTCGCTCGGAATCCGGTCCAGAAGTCGTGCGAGACAGACTGTCGCCCCATCGAAGACGATGGTGTTTCTGTGCTTCCACAACTCCCACATGGTGAGAAGGCAAATGACGCGGATCGTCTTTGAATGCCGCCCACCTGCGCTCAGTCGGGTGCACCAATCCTGCAGTGTCTCACCCGCACTCGGCGCGCCATGCGGGATTCCCAATGCCGTGAACGCCTGGGCCCAAACGTCCCGTGCCAGCACACACTCAATGAGCAAATGGTCAATCGTCTCGTCATGTTGGACGCAGAAAGGGCATGTATCCTGGTGTGGCAGCCCTCGTCTCGCCAGTCTGTCTGAGGTCCAACACCTGTTCATAATCGCAAGCCATGCGAAGAATCTGCAACGCAACGGTGTCCTCGAGCTCCATGTAAATGCCGCGGTGGGTGATACCTGTCATCATGCAAACTTGGCCACATAAGCAGATCTGGCCGAGAATGTGCCATCTTTCTCCCATGACCACATGATAGTATCCGCAGCTCCCTCTTGGAGCTGCACCGCCGCTACCGAAGGCCAGATGCTCATGTACTTCGCAAGGCCGTCCGCGTCAATGATAGGCCCGATGTCTCTTGCCCATCCATCCTGCATGATGGCCTAAAAAACAGTCCTCGATCTCCTTGTCCGCGCCGGGACCATGCCGTACGCCTGCGGTGCTAGCTCCTACATACGGTATCCATTGAGCCAACGATCCTCCCAGAACAGCGTGTCGCGACCATCCCCAACACTTGCTCGAGCCGCCGCTTGGAAAAGGTGCCTGGACTCCTTCGGTACAGAGAACGTGAACTCCGACCAGGGTCTATTCCGATCGACCCTTTGCAACCATAACCACCTGGCCTGCAGGGCCACATTAGTCCACTTTAAGTCCGGGATACCAAGGCCGCCGGCCCACTTGGGTGCACACACCTGATCCCAGGCCACTTGGCAATGGCCCCCTCCTGCCTCCGCCTTCCCGGCCGAAAGGAACCCTCGACAGATCTTGATCATGGCGGAGATGGTCTTCGGTGGTAGTTCCAGCGCCAACATGGAGTGGACCGGTATCACACAAAGAACCGAGTGCACCAGCAGCGCCCGGCTGCTCTTCGGAAGGGTCGCCGCCTTCCAATGGGGGAGGCGTGCAGCCAGCTGGTCGACAAGGCCCCGTAGTTGCGCCGCTGTGAGCTTCATAAGGGATAGTGGGAGGCCCAGATATTTGCACGGGAATGCAGAGTTCGAGCAGCCAAGGGCGTCGCAGACCCGTGTCATTTCTTCCTGGGAGCAGCGGATAGGAAGTGCCGCACTCTTTGCCATATTAACATGCAGTCCCAAGGCCTGCCCGAAGATGCGAAGGATGGCCTCGCATGCAACCAAGTCTCGCCGCTCGGGCTTGATGAAGATAGTGACGTCGTCCGCAAACATTGAGAGCCGCTGCTGCAGCCCCGATCGTGCCAGGGGGTGTGAGAATGCCTGCCATTGTAGCCTTCCGAAATAGTCTGTGGAGAGGCTCCATGCATAAGATGAACAACATTGGGGAGATCGGGTCCCCTTGGCGTAGTCCGCAGCAGTTGAAGATCATTTCCCCGGGTATTCCATTCACCGCAATCCTCGTGGTCGATGTTGACAGGATGCCACAGATCCAAGCTCTCCACCGCGGTCCAAATCCCATGTGCTCCAACACCTCCAAAAGGAACGGCCACTATATGGTGTCAAACGCCTTGGATATGTCGAGCTTCAAAAGCACCGTGGGCTCCCTCAGGGCATGTAGACGGCGTGCCGTGCACTGCACAAGCATGAAGTTGTCGTGGAGAGACCTCCCGCCCACAAACGCACTTTGGTGGTTCCCCACTAGATGTGGTAGCTCCACCGCTAATCGAGTTGCCAACACCTTCTCGAAGATCTTGATTGCTCCATGGATGAGGCTCACTGGCCTATAGTCCTTCAATTCCGCCGCCCCCATCTTCTTGGGCAGGAGAGAAACGATCGCCTTATTTATTGACGGCAGTCCGCGCATGTCGCCACGGAAGAAGTGCTCCAATGCCCGCATGAAATCGTCCTTAATGATGTGCCAACAGGAGGCATAGAACCGCCCCGTAAATCCATCCGGCCCCGTCGCTTTGTCGAGTGGCATCCCCTTCATTACTTTCTCAGCTTCCTCATACGAAAAGGAGGCCTCAACGTGCGCAAGGTCCCGCACGGGCAGATCCAAAGTGTCCATGTTTGCGCAAATGCCTGCTCCGGGGTCGCCCCAAACAGCCTGGAGTAGTACGAGTCTACTTCCGCTGCAATCTCATCATGGCTAGTCAGCACACGGCCCTCGGCCTGCAGCGTCAAAATGGTGTTCTTCCTCTGCCTGTGGCACGCCTGCCTATGAAAGTATGCCGTGTTTGCCTCCCCTTCTTTTAACTGCAACATCCGCAATCTCTGTCGCGCTATCATGCGCTGTAACGATGCAAGGCCGAGCAATTTCTTCTTCAACAGCTTGCGCAGGCCATGCTCCTCCCTCGAGAGTTCTCTACTGTCCATGCCTTGGTCCAGCCTCGCAATGACATCTAGGGCGATTAAGGTTTGCAACTTCGCGTTGCCAATCCACCGGTCATTCCACCTTTGAAGGGCCTTGGCTGTGGCCCGCAGCTTGTTGTCTAACGCAACAAAAGCACTCCCCGTCCCAGCAACCGAGTGCCAAGCCGTCTCAACGGTATCGAAAAATCCCTCCGCCTTAGGCCAAAATGCCTCAAAACAGAACCGCTTGCCCATCGCCATGTCCGTATGCAAGTCAACTAAGAGGGGGCAATGATCAGAGACTGCCGACCCCAATGCCGTGAGGAGGCATGCTGGGTGGAGATCCTCCCAGCAGCTCGAAGCAAACACATGGTCGATCTTCTCAAGTGTGGTTCTCTGCCGCTCATTTGACCACGTGTATCTCCGCCCATTCAAGTATAGCTCTCGAAGCTCAAGACGATTGATCTTTGACCGAAACCTGGCCATCATCCTATGATTCTGTACTTCAACACTACATTACGTGGGTCGATCCGACAAAAATTCTTATGGCTAGGAGATATAACTTAATTGCAGAAATCCGCAGGTATACATATCTTGTAGGTGTTCGGTCAAATGCGTAAACCAAATGTAAGTTACTATAAGAAATTAACTTTTAAATGTTCCGCTACACATTGTTTCTATCCCTCGGGGACGTGAGGAGTTAATATTTGAAAGCACGTTTCAGGAGTTTGTAATATAAATATTCAACTAGAGGTGCCACTTGCCCGCTGTTTGTACTCATGCATTGCTGTGAACTGAAATTACCACAAAGCCTGTGCCCTGCATGGGAGCCGTGGTTTTCACAGGAGCGCGAAGCCTACACCCACAGCTGCAATGGCTGCACAGGGAATCACGAACAGTGCACCTGTGAAGCCCTCATCGCTCTGAACACCGTTCGATGGAAGAACCGCATGCATGCCGCCTGGCCAGCGCTGTGAACGCGTGCGCGCCTACGGTGCCCGTGTGCCAGAGTCGAATTGGCAGCATGCGTTGCTTCGTCTGCGGCGCCCGCCTAGTAACACGCATCAGTGGCAGCAAAGGTGCGGCGAAAACCGTGCCTTGCAATAGCTGTCCGTGTACACAGTCACACAGTCACGTACCGATAGCGCACGTTCCAACTGATTCCTTGAAGCCTGTTGTTTTAAAAATAATTGAAAATATTTTTCGAATTTTTAAAGAAATGTAAAAGACAACTCTGTGGAAATTTATATATAGTATACATGATATTCGGAGCTGTAAGAATTTGTTTTAAAATATTGTGATTTGTAAGCTAAAAAAATCCTGCAGCAACGCGCGGGACGTTCTCCTAGTTAATAAAAAGAGGCAAACAAGTCACCACATTCCCTCACCATCAGCACCTAGCTAGAAATCATCTTTGCAGGACATTAGTTTTCTAATATTTGTTCATCACAAAAAAAAAGTTTTTTAACATTTAATTTTTCATTAGTTTTAGATAAAAGAGTTTGCTCTAGCCGCCTTTGGGAAGGGGAGGAACGCTTTGTTAGTAGCAAGGCCTTGCCAAAAGTAATAACATGTTTTGAGGTTGATATAGGGGATCTTTAAATGAATAGGATATGGCTTTGTGAAAAAAAAAACCAAGATCCAATTATAAGGTTAATTTAATCAAGCTTTTGAAAGAGTATGTTGTTGCTTTGCATGAAAAGTTGAAAACATCATGAAAATGTCTGAGTTGAGATGAGAGCTAGCACACCATTGGTTGCCTGTTAAGGTCAGTTTTAGACCCATTAAACAACCGATCAGGAGGTTTATTCCTATGATGTATGACTATATCAAGGATGAGATCGGTCAGTTTCTTAAAGCTAATTTTATAAAACTTTATAAGTATGATGAATAAATGTCTGGCGTTTTGCTTGTGGAAAAGAAGGGATATGGAAAGTTGAGGGTGTGCGTTGATTTCAATGATGACAGCTAGGTCGTGGAACTTTCTAGGCACCCCATTAGGACTCTATGCTTAAATTTTACTCAGATCTAATCCGAATGAATTATTGCCCCTATGGACACAATTCTATGTTTTTTATTTCTGCATTTTTGCAATTATGTGAATCAAAGATGCCCTCAGTGATTGATGAAGCCGACGATACGGAATAGTTTTACATAAATAAAACAATGTTCTTGTCTTTTTGCCCAAATATTGAAATTGTATATTGCTGCAATGGCGTCGTGCTCTCCGTCTTCTACTTTGTGGTGGTGGTGTTCCTTTTGGTGCCGCCGTCAAGCTAGTGAGTGTGTTGGAGGTGGGCTTCTTCAGATTGGTTTAGAGCTTCTTCGACGGCGGCTTCGGTTCCGGCGCGCTGCTCCTCCTGGACCGTAGCACGGAGACTTACAGTCCGCGCGACCAAAGAAGGTTTTGCCGGCCAAGGCTGTGGAGCAGTGATGGCGGTGGCGGCGGCGCGCCTGCGGCTCGCGTTGGAGCTTTGATTTGTTGAGCATCTCAGGGACTTGTTTATAATTTTCTCTCTATGTGAGGTGCTTTGTACTGTTAGAGATCCTCTATAATAGATCTGGGGGCTTATTCGCAAAAAAAAGTTACTACTAGTAGTACTCCTTCAAACGTAAATTGTCCACTAAAAACTGTAAATCAGAAAGTGATAAATGTGTTAAAAGGAATCCCTCAAACGTCGCACAACACGAATAACGGCTCAATAAAGTCCATCCGCCCTTTCACTCCCAAATCCTCAGCTCTCCAGCGACTCTCCATGGCTTCTCCCCCTCCCACTGTTCCCACCCACGGCCAGGGTCCGTTCCCCGGCGATACCCAAGTTCCTGCTGGCCGTTTCCACCCCTCCCCGCCTCTCACCGACCAGGGCACTAATCACTCAATGGTATGCTGTAACCCCGCCTTGCCTCCTCCATCTGATTATCTCTCTTGTTTTGTTTTTTTAGTTGATTGTCTCTCTAGTTAGGGAATCGATTCTTTACCCAAACAAAATACTTGGCGCCGATGCGCATGATTGGGTGTAGGGCGGATGTTAACGTTTTGTTTTTTTTTTTTGAACAATCACCGGGGGGGGAGAGGGTCCTCACCTGAATATATTACTCAAAAGTTCCAAGAGGGCAGGTTACATCAGAGGTTACAGCGAAAGGAGAGGTAAAGGCGCCAAGACACGGCAACCTCCCTACTGACGGGGTCCTTAAATCTAAAGGCCCAAAGAGTGAAGTCCGAAACAATATTCCGGAGAGTATCAAGTGTTGAGTGTAGCTCGTTGCGAAAAACACGAGCATTTTTGAGTGTATCAAGTGTTAACGTTTTGTTATTGTTCCAGATTGCAACATTGCCTGACCAATTTGTTTTTGTTTATTTTTGATAAAGAAAGTCGATCTGGAATCGTTTTTTTTAGTTTATCAGATCTTGGCAACGTAGTGTTTTACCTGATCAAAAAACTACTAATATTTGGCCGTACTTAATTCCAATGTTCACGCCAGTGCGTTTTTCCCCTTTTTGAAATCATCCCAGCATGTTCTTCGAAAGATTGCTGCTTTACCTGCAAAAAATACTGGCCTATTACTGTAACCCCTCCTTAGGCATATACTCCCTCCATCCGAAAAAACTTGTCCCTCAATTGAATGTATCTAACACCAAGTTAGTGCTAGGTACATCCATTTGAGTGACAAGCTTGGGACAAGTTTTTTCGGACGGAGGGAGTATTGATTATCGTTCGTTAGGTTTAGCCGGTCAGGGAAATCCATTCTTTTAGCTAATCGAAATTGTTTCTTTGGGTAGACCTGCATTTGTCTGATGTAAAAACTGCAAAAAAGTGTATGAGTAGTTCAATACTTGGCTCGATCTGGTTCCTAGACTTAATCTGCGGGGTTGGGGGATGTTGTTGTTTTTAGTAGATCTGTACTTACCTTTTAATTGTTGTTCCAGATAGCTACTTTACCTAACCAAAGTGTTTTTGTTTTGGATAAAAAAGGTTGATCAAAATTATTTCTGTTAGGTGATCAAACCCTGGTAATAAAGTTCTTTTATCTGATCCAATAACTACAAATGTAAGGTACTACCTCTGTTTCTAAATGTAAGAACTGCCAAAACATCTTATATTTAGGAACAGAGGGTGTAGTATTTTCGAGCTGTTCTAAGTTCTGCAATGGAGTTTAAGTTGACGAATCTTCAGGAATGGTTAAACTTGGCTCAGATTACCATTTTTCATCACTTCACCCTGTACTTGTACAAAATGTCACTTCTTGTTAGACATATTTCATATAACAGAAAGCTGCTTCCTCATATGAAAAAAATAGAGAATGGACTACCCTGAGTAATTTGTTAGTGTCAAGCCATTGGACATGCATGAGAAACTAATTTAGGTGGCCTTTTTGCCCCCCCCCCCCACCCCCCGGTTCACTTTAAAAAATAAACATGAGAAACTAAGAACACCTTGTCAACTCACCATACTTATGATGCTGCGCTGTTGGTGTTTCTATTATTTCCGTGGCTCAAAAAAGTAAATGGTGCTTTATTATGGTTACTGCGACAAATAAATAGTGCTTTACTGCCTGCTTTTCTGCCGTTGCCATGTGCAAGAAGCATATATGTGATAACCATGAACTGCAAGGCTAGTTGTGCAAATATACTTTTATTTTAGGACTGATTGACTGCTTTGCTGGTTTTCACGATATCTTCGTATTTTTGTTATACTCTGAACTTCTATTGCATTGTGATGGCCTTTGGTGTCAGAGTAGTTCAGCAAGCATATGCATTACAATTTTATTACTCTGCTAAAATATGAATCATATATCTTGTTTTGTAGACTTGCATGATGGAGGCTGCACAGTTTGGACCTTGGTCAGATCTTGCGCCGGAACTCTTGGGCTTTGTCCTGAAGCATCTCCCTTCCCTAGCTGACCGTGTTCGCCTGAGGGCAGTCTGTTACCCATGGCGCTCTAATAGTGTGTCGAAGACCCTTCCCTTTCCATTCCCTTGGCTCACCCTCCCCGATGGAACCTTCCTCAGCATCCCAGGCAGTGAGGTTCACCGCATGCCTCTACCCGATGGTGCTCGTTGGCACGGCTCTGTTGACAACAGGCTATTCCTCATGAGCAGTGATGGTTCATGTTCATTGGTGAACCCTTTCTCCAAGACCACATTGGAGCTTCCTAATCTAGTCACTGTTTGGCAGAGCGAGATAGATAACCATGCTGAACTTGGTCATTTCCCAGCTGTGTCCTATAAGTTGGTGGCTCCCTCGTCCCTGGACTTATCACCAAAGTCCCTTGCTGCTGCGCTGATCATTGGCAATGGTTATTCTCTTGATCTTTGTATTATCCAACCACCTGCTGTCACTTACTCGTTTAGAGGCACAAGCACCGAGGACCCAACAATATTAGTGGATCTTGCATTCTTCGATGAAAGGCTGTACGTGGTGTCTGAGTTTTTCAAGCTTTTCGTCGTTGATTTCAGCGAGAACCTTGGTAGTAAGCCAAACATGGAATGCCTAATTGACTCTATGGGTGATTATCACAGAATACCTCCATACCTCTCTAAAAAGGAGTTCTATGGACTTTGGCAGTATTTAGTGGAGTGTGGTGGTAGGCTGCTGATGGTGCAACGATTTACAAAGTCACAGGGTTTTAGGAATTCTCAAGCTGTTGGATTTAATGTCCTTGAGGCAGACTTGAGCACTAACCCTGGTCAGTGGAGATTGGTGAGTGATTTGGGTGGCCATGCGCTCTTTCTTGGCAAGCAAAGCTCGAAGTCCCTGCCTGCTGGTGAATGCAGTGGATCCCAGGAGGACTGCATCTACTTCATCTGTGACTATCCTTGTCCGGAGGCTTCTGCAGACCCTCTTCACGACGCTGGCATATATAACGTGAGAAATGGGACAATCATGCCATTACTTTCAGGGAGTCCTGCAGTACCGCAACGCCAAGCCGGACAGTGGGGCCTGACGTGGTTTTTTCCTCCTGAAGCTGTATGATCAACCTCAGCAGGGCTTGCCAATCTTTGTGATCAACCAACCTGCCTGGGTTCTACTCATCTTTATCCTACTAATAATATGTTATCATGTGCACTTTTAAGTCCTTATTAGGTGACCTTAATGGGATCATGTAATGGAATGCTTAAGTCTTTCGTTGTGGAAACTTGATGTTTTCTCTGTGTGGCTATGCTTTGAACTATCTTGGGAGTTAATTATAGCTCTGCGCATATGTTTTTCTGCCATTGAGATAATTGCTTAATCATATTTTTATATTAGTATCATACCTACATGTGGTGAATTATGGACATTCTGAGAAGAGAATTTCAAAACTAGGGTGGCGTAGTGTGCACACAGGTACAGCAGCAATTTTTTCATAAGTTTTTATAAAGTGTATTTGCCCCTTTTCAGTAGGTTCTTGTCGGGAATTGTTATATGCCCTTCTGGCTATCTACTTCCTCCGTTCCATTTGTCTAAAGTGTGCTTGAACCAATAATGTATGAGTTATGTTTCATAAAATGTAGCCACTCCACTTCTATTGACTTTCGATTGTTATCTTGTAAAATTTTAGGCCTTATTTAATTTACATGATTTGCATAGAAATTTTACAGGATTGAGACCCTCTGGAATTTTTCATGTACATGTTCTTTGATTCATGGGATTGCATTCCTCAGGAACCAATCCTATAGGAACTTTTTAGTTCAATTTCACAGGAAAAACTAGCATTAGGTTAGGACTTATGGAGAATTCCTCTGCTTTGCTACATGGCGTAGGTTTCAGTCAACAGGGCATCCTATTCATGTACATTTTCTATTCATACTCTTCCCCAACCCTGCAAATCAAAGTAGCCCTTAACCAAATAGGGGTAAACTTCTCTTAAATTTCAGCTATCTGTTTTCTATTTCGTCTTCACTATTCAGTAAAATTCTACTGTTGCCTGTTTTTGATGTGCAAGTATGTATGTGGCAAAAAGTGCAGGGATGTTTGTTCCAGTGTTTTTTAACTTTGTATAAATTATACAGTGTTCCTGCTTTTTGAAGGGAAACAACATGACTCTGCCCTGTATTTTTATTGATTTTCAAATAAAGCGATGCACGCTTGTAGGAAGAATATGTGCTGAAAGTGTTTACATTTGATTTTGTTGGTTCAATGTATCCTATGTGTTTGTTGTGTTAATCATTCTCACTTGGAGTTGCTGACTGCATTTTTAAATAGCATATTTCCTAATTCCATGTTGATTATTTGAAGCCTTTTGATACTTTAGTATTTAGTTATCAAGCACCTAGTCAGTCAACACGTATATGGCGAAAAAGGGTTTCCACCGCTTTATATTATAAAGCAACCGCACCAACATCCATCCACAAGAAAGGCTTCAGGTTGGTGCTACATCATGTTCGCCGATGTTTGTACTGCTCGCTACCCTTGGGTGTGTAGTCATCGATGAGGTCATGGCTCCAGTGGTGCAGATTATGCCTGAGCTGCAGGAGCGTTGTGGGGAGCCTACTTCACCTCTTTCAATGGTGCTTCCGAAGGAGATGGAGCAGGTGGTGTCTGTGGTTGACAAGGTTGATGAGCACTCTGGGGCGCAACTGCAGGGTTCGCCTCTGCCATGTGTGCAACTGAAGGCGCCTGAGTCCATCGTGTCGGTGGTACCCGTGGCTGAGCATGTTGATGCGGTGGGGTCTGTGAGGGACAAGGTTGATGAGATTCTATTTGAGATACAGGTTCGCAGCTTGGTCGCACGTTTGGAGGCGGTCAACCCTGGATCTGGCAAGATGATTGTGGAGAAGGCTCTCAGGAGCAAAACGAAGAAGAGTGGCATCACAGGAAAGGTGTCTGTAGCTGCTTGATGGATGATCATTAGCCTATTGGGTGGTACATATGGCTTGGCTTGGGCTTGTCTCTGTGGATTTGGCGGTGTTCGTGGACTTCGGCGAAGGCGCTCACGTTAGGGGTTTTTTTGCGATGCAGTAGTTTGGAGGTTGATGGTCGTTCCATGTTGGGTGTGTTTGTAGGGCTGATCGTGTGCTTCTGGAGTTGCATGCTCTATGAGTAGTCTGCATGTGGTCGGTTTGTATCGGTTTTTTGTTAATTAACTGGGCAATTCCCTTCTGCTTAATTAATCGATGAGGCAAATCTTTTGCTTCCGTTTCAAAAAAAAAGAAAAAAAGAAAGGTTTCAGGTTCAAGGTTCAATAGCAAAGAAAGGGAGAAAGAAAAGCAACAGGTTCAAAATAAGTCTTGCTGGGGGAACCGCACAACAGCCCCTAAGTAAAAGGATCACCACCGTTTGGGAGATCCGGCTCCCATTGAAGATTAGGATATTCTTATGGCAATGGATCCGCGGCCGCCTTCCGTCCGGCGTGGAGGTCTTGAAGCACAACAGCCCTGGTGACGGGCGTTGCCCGCTATGTGGGCCTGAAGAGGATTCGAACCATATCTTCTTCACCTGTGTGTCCGCGCAGTTCCTCTGGAGCTGTTTCCGCGAAATATTGGGTGGCAGTTGGGACCACAACAACTTCCCCGCTCTCTTCGCCGAACTTCAGGTGTTACCACCCTCGTCTCACCGCATTAGGTGGTTGACCATCGGTGTGCTAGCCTGGACGCTGTGGACTGTTAGGAATAGGCTCGTGATTCAGCGTGTACCTCTTCGTCGCGCTACTAACGCTCTATTTAAATGGTCTGGTTACTTGCAGCTTTGGCGGCCGCTTAGCCGCCCCAGGGAGAGAGACGCCATCACCTCCATCATCATCCAGCTTCGCGCGATGGCTCTCCGGATGGCTCCGCCGCTTCCCCCCCACCACCGGAGCCGGATTAGATCTTCCCTGCGTCGTCGCCACAGCGTGTGTTGTGCGTGCTTTGTGTCTGTGTGTTGGGCTTGTTGTGCTGTGCCCACAGCTGAACCCGTCTGTTGTGTGTGTGCTTGTCTGTTAGACCCTGCCTGCGGTGGCGTTCTGTGTGTGTGTTCGCGGATGGTACTTTGTTAACTTTGTGCTCGGTGGTTGCTTTATTTATAAAGCGGGGCGAAAGCCTTTTTCGGTAAATAAAAGGATGCTAACTAATCCGGCTCGGGGGGAGGCGGAGGAGGCGGTGGAGCAATGGATCCAGCAGAGGATACTGTACTGCACCTAGTCAGGCCACGGCTTGAAGGAAAGACATGAGATTTTGCAGACCCATGCTTCTTTTGGTAGGCAAGATGCAACCAGGGGGCATATTGATCCAATCCATTCCCCTTAGATCTAATGCCTCAAGCACAGTCCAGGAGCACTGTATCACCCAATGGGCGGTATCATATTGATCGGGAACAGCAGGAGTAACAACTTGAGGATGATGATCATCATCGACCTCATCTAAAGTTATGCTCCGTCCATGTGTTTGAGGTCAATAATGCAGGTGTGTGTGCCTGGGTCGTCGGTTTGTGATACTTTTGTCTTAAACTGCATAGTTTGTTTTGTGTTGATGATGAACCATCTAGCTAGTTTTCTTTTTTGCGAAAAGAATCAGATCTATTATAAAAGTTCATCGGAAGTACGAAGCATCTCAAACATAATAAGAATTACATCGATATTCCGAGACCACCGAACGACCACTACTGCTGCCAGAACTAGCTAGTTTCCTTGAACATACATAGAATTGTTTCTAAATGATGAACGAAGTTGTGAGATTATTGTTGTTTTATATATGTTTGGCAATGTGTTAAACTTGTTGTTGGTCAGTTTTATCTTAGATATGTGTCGCGGCCATGATGTTGCATTTTTTCAGCTGAAAAATACATTGGTGGTGTGTCTGACACCGCAATGCCACTAGTTTAGGAATTATATTGGTGGCGTTATGACATTTGGCATGCCACTAACAATTCATTATTGGTGGCGTGGGGCTCCACACACCACAAGTATATTTTATCAGTGACACCATATTGATGACGTGGGGCCGTCAAGCCATCAAGGTGATTTTTGGCACGCCACCACTAGCATTTTCTGCACTAGTATAGCGACCATACTTTAAAAATTGAGACGTCTATCAAAAATTTGTTCATCTTTCTCCACAAGACAAGAACCTTTATTTTGAAATAAAAAAATCCACTAGGTTGACCACTAATAAGGTTCGCTTCTATACAAAATAAAATCATTGCTCTAATTTGTACAAGATAATGTCCTAGTCTATTTGGCTAGAGGTGCAATCAATTATCTGAATTCTTGTGGCTTGAGTTCATATATTGGCTTTAGCATGTTGTTATTTGAGCTCTTAAGTATTGAGTTAAAATCCTAACTTTAACTTCTATTTGTCGTAAAAAACTGCATGGAGACCCACCATCGCATATGAAAACTTCATCGATGCAAAAAGGCAACAAATCATGGTCAACGCCCACCTGCCCACGTCCGTCATGCAAATCGCGATTCATTAGGCACCCACAAATGGCGATCCATCAGGTATGGAAACTGCACCCCACAAAATAAAACAAACAAATAGTCGCCAACGCCCACATGTCGTTCATCGCACGAATCGTGATTCATTAAAGCCCACATGGTTCCTGCAAATTCTGATCCTATTAAAGCGTCACGGTCCCACAAACACTCATTGTTTTCTCATATATTGCAATCATGTGATGGACATCCGATGCGTCCAGATGTGTCACAATATTTGAAACTTTCGCCAATTAACATTGGGGGGAATTATATCTGGCCATCGGCCGGGCCGGGCTTCAGCCCAGGCCCCAACAAGCCCAAGGTCAGTTTCCCAGGCCCAGGCCCTCCCAGGCCCATGAAAATACTACGTTTCCTAGGCCCAGACCCTCCCAACACAGAAAGCCCGAAAGCCCTAAGCCCTCCCAAAGGCCCTCGACGTTGTAACATCAAATGGTATGAAAACAAAATTGCTCCAAAACAGCACAGCAAAATAAGACAGCAACACCAAAACAGTAGCACAGCAGCACCAAAACAGCACTAAAGAGCATTGTTTTCACATCAAATAGTATCAAACATTCCAGTTTCGAGGTTCTAGAAACACAAGTGCATAAATGTATTATTACAGGCCAGATGGCCAATTCATAGAACCAAAAATAAGGACCAGTAGCTGCTGGTTGCCATCTCGACATGCCTTCTCCGAATCTTCTACTCATCTTATTGCTCTAGCAAGAACTCTACAAAATGCATTAAACAGCAGGTTAGCTATAAACTCTAAAGTACATGTTGAATTTGACAAGTTGACATGAACAAAGAATAGGGATGTTACATTCTTCATCGGAAGAAGAATTTTCATCATCTAGCTCAACCACTTCTGCCTTTCTCTTATTACCTACAACTACAACAACATGTTAGCTATAAACTCTAAAGTACATAGCATGAAGAAAGAAACAAAGTAAGTTAAACTATATACCATCTTTCATCTTGCAATAAAATGGAAACTGCACCCCACAAAGAAAAAGAAACAAATAGTCGCCAACACCCACATGTTGATTGTGATTCATTAAAGCCCACATGGTTCCTGCAAATTCGGATCCTATTAAAGCGTCAACGGTCCCACAAGCACTCATTGTTTTCTCATATATTGCAATCGCGTGATGGACATTCGATGCGTCCAGATGTGTCCCAATATTTGAAACTTTCACCAATTAACATTGGCGGGAGTATAATAGTATTATCGCCATTTTCATCTTGCAATAAAATGGTAATACTTAAATAAGAAGTTAAAATGAGACGTACAAATGGTGCATTATGCCCATAATATTTTTGTAAATTGTGATCCTATTAAGAGTCAATGGTCCCATAAACATTCATTGTTTTCTCATATAGTATGAGCTAAATGTCAGTGCGTTGCCACTTACTAATGAAAAATGCATATACACACTGACATGGGAGGCCAGTGGCAACCTGAACATATCCCTAGTCACTAATAAGCTCCATCTACAGCCCACCCACCATTCACCACTAGAAGGGATGCCTGTCGTTCTTCTCTTCCTCATCCTCCCCTACATCACCTATTCCTAGGCTCTCGCCAACCCGTTTTGTTGGAACCAACCAACACGACGTCAACATCAATGTGTTCGTCAGCAAAACATCTTCTACCTCGTTCCTCGCCAGCTTTAGTTTTGTTTCTACTTATTTCCTAGAACACTCTTTCTTTTTTTCCTCTTCTCCAACATCATGGACCACTTGGACGCTTTATTTTTTTTTCATCTTATTTCTTCGAACACTCTTCCCTTCTACAACACCATGAACCACCAGGCCATTGTATTGTTGTGTTGATATGTTTCCTTCTCCAAGTGCTCCACCCGCTACTCTTCCTCAAACAATTGCTCCTCTTCCTCAGATTTCAACAATAGGTTTGGAGAAAGTGTCAATTAATTCTGATGGTATGCCAATAAAAAAATAATAGGTTGGTCATAGAAAAATGAAACAGAAAAAAGGAAACCAAAAATGAAACATAGGGAAAAAAAAAGAACGCACGCACACGTTAAATGAGCCGGCCCAACTTTGATTATAGTTGATGTTTTGGTAAAATTTGATTTGATTGCGTATGACTAGTGGAATGCAAGGAAAGTTTGGCATATGAAAACTTCACTAATGCAAAAAGGAAACAAATCATGGTCAACACCCACCTGCCCACGTCTGCCGTGCAAATCGCGATTCATTAGGCGCCCACAAATGTCGATCCATCTTGTATGGAAACTGCACCCCACAAAAAAAAGAAACAAATAGTCGCCAACGCCCACATGTCAATTGTGATTCATTAAAGCGCACATGGTTCCTGCAAATTCGGATCCTATTAGCGTCAATGGTCCCACAAGCACTCATTGTTTTCTCATATATTGCAATCGCGTGATGGACATTCGATGTGTCCAGATGTGTCCCAATATTTGAAACTTTCGCCAATTAACATTGGCGGGAGTATAATAGTATTACTGCCATTTTCATCTTGCAATAAAATGGTAATACGTAAATAAGAAAGTGTTAAAATGAGACGTACAAATGGTGCATTATGCCCATCATATTTTCGTAATTTGTGATCCTATTAAAACGTCAATGGTCCCATAAACATTCATTGTTTTCTCATATACGAGCTAAATGTCCGTGCATTGCCACATACTAATGAAAAATGCACATAAACACTGACATGGGAGGCTAGTGGCAACCTGAACATATCCCTAGTCACTAATAAGCTGCATCTGCAGCCCACACACCATTCACCACTAGAAGGGATGGCTGTCGTTCTTTACTTCCTCATCCTCCCCTACATCACCTATTCCAAGGCTCTTCGCCAACCCGTTTTGTTGGGACCAATCAACACCACGTCAACATCAATGTGTTCGTCAGCAACGCATCTTCTTCCTCGTTCCTCGCCAGCTTTAGTTTTGTTCCTAATTATTTCCTAGAATACTCTTCCTTTTTTTTTCCTATTCTCCAACATCATGGACCACTTGGACGCTTTAGTTTTTTTCCATATTATTTCTTGGAACACTCTCCCCTTCTACAACACCATGAACCACCTGACCATTATATTGTTGTGTTGATATGTTTCCTTCCCCAAGTGCTCCACCTGCTACTCTTCCTCAAACAATTGCTCCTCTTCCTCATATTTCAACAATAGGTTTGGGGAAAGTGTTAATTAATTCTGATAGTATGCCAATAAAAAAAAATAGGTTGGTCATAGAAAAATGAAACATAAAAAAAGGAAACCAAAAAATGAAACATTGGGGAAAAAAGAACGCACACACACGTCAAATGAGCTGGCCCAACTTTGATTATAGTTGATGTTCTGGTAAGATTTGATTTGATTGGGTATGACTAGTGTAATGAAAGGAAAGTTTGGATTTAGTTGAGATTTTGTTAAGATTCGATTTTATCGAGTTAATGCATGATGTTGTTTTGGGAAAATGCCGATTTGCTTTGATTTTTTCTGGACTGCTGATTCTGATAGCATGCAAACCACAAAAAAAATCGGTTGGTCATAGAAAAAGGAAACTGGAAACAAAACATAGAAAAAAAAATGCGTGCACATGTCAAATGGGTCAGGCCAACTTGGTTGGAGCTTCACCGAAAGGTCACCTGTATGACGCTCGCGGGCGTGATATCGGGTTTGCCCAGGTGCGAGGTGAGGCGACGCTACCAACTCCCCCTTTAGGAGTAGAGATGGGCCGACCCATCTTTGATTACAGTTGATGTTTTGGTGAGATTTGATTTGATTGGGTACGAGTAGTCAAATGAAAGGAAAGTTTGGATTTAGTTGAGATTTTGTTAAGATTTGATTTGATTGAGTTAATGCATGACGTTGTTTTGGGAAAGTGCCGATTTGGTTTTTTTTAGTAAGTGCCAATTCTAATATTATGCCGAGCGAAAAAATAATAGGTTGGTCATGGAAAAAATAAAACAGAAAAACAGGAAACCAAAAACAAAACATAGAAAAAAAGGAAATATAAAAATATGCTTCAACTGTGTCGGGCCAACTTGGCTGGAGCTTGCAGTGAAAGGTCACCTGTATGACGCTCGCGGGCGTCATATCGGGTTTTCTGATGGGTTGGTAGGAAGTGAGGCAACGCTAGCAACTCCCCCTTTAATGGCAGAGATTGCAATCGCGATATGGACATTCGATGCATTCAGATCTATCCCAATATGTGAAATATTGGCCAATTAATACCGGCGGTAATATAATATTATTACCGTCATTTTAGTTCCCGCCATTTTAGTCTCGCAATAAAATGATAATACGTAAACAAAAAAAGTGTTAAAATGAGATGTACAAATGGTGCATTAAGCCCATACTATTTCTGTAAATCATGATCCTATTAAAGTGCCAACGGTCCCATGATCATTCATGTTCCCTCAGATTGCAATCATGGGATGGTGATTGGACGGCATCCGATGAGTTTGGATTTGTCCCAATATTTGGAACGTTCGCCAATTCACATTGGCGGTAAAATAGTAGTATTTCTGCATTTTTGGTCTCGCAAGAATTTGGTAATATGTAAATAAAAAGGTGCTATTTTTATTTTATTTTATTTAGAAGTGTTAAAATTAGTCCCTCAAACGTGGCACAACACGAGTAACGGCTCAATAAATTCCCTCCAGCTGTTGACAATGAATATATAGGGGCCCCGTCCTTTCGTTCCCAAAACAAAACCCCTGCTCGCAGAGGACTCTCCATGGCTTCTCCCCTTCCCACGCATGGCCAGGGTCCAATCTCCGGTGATACACAAGCCTCTGCTGGCGGCTGCCACACCTCCTCGTCTCTAGCCGACCAGGGCACTAAGTTCTCAAAGGTAAGCTATAAACCCTAATCGCCGACCAGGGCTTTTGGTAGATCTGTATTGTCCGACTCTGGTCTAAAAACTGCAAATGTGTATGGGTACTTAGATCTGATGCGCACTTCTCATATTGTCTGCATGCATGTTAACGGGGGCATGATTGGGGGGAGGGGGGTTGTTAACGTTTTGTTATTGTTCCAGATTGCAACTTCGCCTAACCATTTTTATTTTCTTTTTGATGAAGATGGTCGATCTGAAATTGTTTCTTCACTTGATCTAATCTTCCTAATGGATTTTTTTTACCCGATCTGAAATTTTAAAAAGTTTTGCAATACTTGCCTCCGATGTTCACCTCAGCATGTTTTTTTATTTTTTTGAATCCACCTCAGCGTGTTCTTGAGAAAACAATTTACACCTCTTTTCCCGATTGAAGCTCTACTTAACTCATTTTTATTTCTAGCTGATCCAAGCTGCGTACTGGTGTTGTGAAAAATATAAATCTTCAGTAATATGTGCATACTTAGCTCCGATTTCCACTCACCTGACCATATACTCCCTCAGTCTCAAAATAGGTGACTCAACTTTGTACTAGCTTTAGTACAAAGCTAGTACAAAGTTGAGTCACTTATTTTGGGACGGAGGGAGTACATGAATAAAATGATACTTGTTCAACATATACCTTTTTATTTAAAAGAACACTCTCTGGATTTCTCATCTAAAAGAAAGAGGACTACTGTGAGTAGCTCATTGAAGTTAGGCAATTCCACATGAGAAGTTAAGAACAAAATTCCTTGTTAGTTCACCATACTCATGAATCATGTTGCTGCTGATGGTATTAGAGGACATGATCATCTTTTTTTTAGTCATGCATCTTAAGTCAGCTTTGTTCTATTTACCATAACAAATAAACGGTATTTTTTCCATCAAAATAAAATAAATAGATGGTCCTTTGCTGCATGCTTTTGCATCTGTTACCAAGTTCAAGAAGCATATGTATATAACTGATTTGAAGTTAAAGAAGCATATGTTCGGAGGGAGTAGTTTATTTCTGCTCTAATAGATTGTTTTGCTATTTTCCTCGTCATTTCTATTGCTTTGTGATGGCCTTAGATATTAGATTAGTTCAGCAAGCATATGCATTGCAATTTTCTTATTGTACTATCTATTAATCTTATCCTTTTCTAAAAATCTATTAATCTTATGTACTGTATTGTAGACTTGCATCATGAAGGCTGCACAGTTTGGACCTTGGTCAGATCTTCCTCCCGAACTCCTGGGCCTTGTCCTCAAGCGCCTGGATTCCCTAGCTGACCGTGTTCGCCTGAGAGCAGTCTGTCACCCATGGCGCTCTAATAGTATGTTGCAGAATCTTCCCCTCCCATTCCCTTGGCTCACCCTCACCGATGGAACCTTCCTCAGCATCCCAGGCAGTGAGGTTCACCGCATGCCTCTACCAGATGGTGCTCGTTGGCACGGCTCCATTGATAACAGGCTATTCCTCATGAGCTGTGATGGTGCGTGTTCATTGCTGAACCCTTTTTCCAAGAGCACACTGGAGCTTCCTAATCTTGCCAGTGTTTGGCAGAGCCAAATAGATAACCATGCTGAATATATTGATGATCCAGCTTCCTATAAGTTGGTGGCGCCCTCGCCGCTGGACTCATCACCCAAGTCCCTTGCAGCTGCGTTGATCATTGGCAATTGTTATTCTGTTGATCTTTGTCTCGTTCAACCACCTGCCACCACTTACTCATTCAGAGGTATACGTACTGCGGCGGGGGAGCCACCAACATTAGTGGACCTTGCATTCTTGGATGGAAGGCTGTACGTGGTGTCTGGATTTTTCAAGCTTTTTGTCGTTGATTTCGGTGAGAACCTTGGTACTAATCCAAACATGAAATGCGTAATTGACTTTGGTGGTGATTGTGGAACGCCTCAATACCTGTCTAAGAAGGTGTTTTATGGACTCAGCCAGTATTTAGTGGAATGTGGTGGTAGGCTGCTGATGGTGCAAAGGTTTACACACTCAGAGGATTTTAGGAATTCTCACACTGTTGGATTTAATGTCCTTGAGGCAGACTTGCGCACTAACCCTGGTCAGTGGAGAACGGTGAGTGATTTGGGTGGCCACGCGCTCTTTCTTGGTAAGCAAAGCTCAAAGTCCTTGCCTGCTGGAGAATGCAGTGGATCCCAGGAGGACTGCATCTACTTCATCTGCGATCCTTGTCCAGAGTCTTCTGCAGAACCTCTTCGCGACGCTGGCATATACAACGTGAGAAGTGGGACGATCATGCCACTGCATTTAGGGAATCCTGCAGTACCGCAACGCCAAGCTGGTCAGTGGGGCCTGACATGGTTTTTTCCTTCCGAAGCTATATGATCAACCCAGTAGGGTTTTTGGTCTTTTGTGGACAACCAACATGCCTGGGTTCTGCTCATCTTTATCCTAGTAATATGTTATTGTGTGGACTTAGTTAGTATATGATGGTGTGCACTTTTAAGTCATTTGGTGACATTAATGGGTTCATGTAATCGAATGTTTAAACCTTTCGTTGTGGAAACATGATGTTTTATCTGTGTGGCTATGCTTTCAACAGACCTAGGAGTTAATCATAGCGCTGCACGTATATGTTTCTGCCATGTAGATAATTGCCCTACTTCCTACAGGTGGTGTATTTTTTTTCGAAAAAGTGGATAGGCCCGGCCTCTCCATTATCATGATGCACACAGCTGTAATTTATTAAAGTGCAAAAGTTTTAAAAACAAGCCTCAGTAGCAATAAAAATAAAAAGACAGGTGGTGAGCCATGGACTATCTGTTTAGAGAATTGAAAAGCAGAGTGGTGTAGCGTAGCATAAAGGATTAAAGGTACATGACATTTTCATCAGTTTTTAGTGAGTGTAATTGTCCCTTTTCAGCAAGGTCGTGTAGGGAATTTCTATATGCCCTTTGGGTTATCTACTTCCTCCGTTTCATTTGTCCAAATGTGTGCTTTATGCTACATAAAATTTATGCACTGGATTGTATTAACTGATTGTGATCTTGTAGAATTTTAACCACATATATGTCACATCAAATTTATGGCCATAAACTGTCTCACCTCAGTTTTAACAGAGGTGAGGCTGAACTCTTGACCAATTCTCAACTCCTGGTCTCGCCTAACAGAATCATTAAGGCTCTGCGAAGAGGGTGGTCTCACAACAGTGCCGCTGTTTGCAAATCACCAGCGATGCTGCGACTGGTGTTGTGGGGCGTCGTTGTGTGCTGCGGTCGCGTCGTGCTGCGACAGTGTCCCATAAAATCACTACGGAAGCCTCTAAGTCGCCTACTGCTGCAAGGCATGAGGACCGGTGCTTGCCGGGAGGTCACCGGATGCGCGGGGAAGTGTCACTCGTGCGAGGCTGGTGCCATGAGAATAGGCGGGCTCGCAGCAGGGCCGCTGTTTATGGAGAGGTGGCCTCGCAGCAGTGCCGCTACGAACTGTATTGTGGAACATCACCGGGTGTTGCGGTCATGTCGTGTGCAATGGTGACCAATAATGCTGCCGTGGCATCGACTGCAATGCCAGCAAAGTTGCCTGGCCTTGGCTACAACACTGCCGATGCTGCAATGTCATCGACTGGCGCCGTCGGCGAATGATGATGCTGGTCATGGTGTTCTATAGGGGTTAACCGCCAACGATGCAGCGTGGCGCTGCTGCTATGGCCCAGCGACATCGTTGGATTGCTGCTACAGAGAACTAGAACTAATGTCGAGACTTGGGCCGGTCTTTTCTGGCGTGATACGTGGTCCGAAGGCGAGGCACAACCGATAGCACATCATGACCCGAGGTATGGTGGGCCGTCCCAGGCTGAGAAATTAAGTAAACAGATAGTATGACACGATATGAGGTAGTGCGCTGGCATGGGCACAACCCGACAGAAAGAGGACTGAAAAGAGGAAATATAGCCCACATCACATGCCACTAGATTTCGCTTGCTGCAAGACGCGGGGACGACTCGGCCGGCCATTAGTTGTTACGAAACCTTAGTTAGTTCGTACATTTTGTTTCTTTTTTACCTTTTTGAAAAGCGCTAAGCGAGCATTCAAAAATTGAGAAAAAGAGTATTTATTGTTAGTCCTTGCATAAGCTCACATCTATAGGCTAGATAGTTTTCCGTTTTAAAATAATCGATGCAGCTGGGTCGGATGTGACCCAGGCATGCACGTCGGTCGTGGAGGCGCACGTAGCGAGCCCTCCTCGTTATTCTTTCTGTTTCTGTTACTCCCTCCTGGTCGCCCGGCTCTCGCTATGGACGTGATCGCGGGGCAGCGCGATCTACGCGGATCATGGCGGCCGGACCGGGAGGGCAGACTAGCGATTGTAATCAGATAATAAGGAAAGAAGAAAAACGGAAAAGCTGCGCAGTTACGGCAGCACCAAAAACTACTCGTCTCTCTCTTGCGTTCGTCTTCCTCGTTCCATCTCTCTCTCTCTCGCCGGTCCGGCAACGACATTTATTTACTAAAGATCACCCCGTTATGATGGAATTCTCTCAGTGCCTCTAATTAAGATCTGATGGGGAATTGTTGGAACTATTGCTTTTAGCCCATTTACTCTGTCTGATCATTCCTAAAAATCCCATAGGCCCATATGGCGGATTGTTTCATGACAATGGGAGTGAGGAAAGTTTAGTCCCATTCCTGTTGTAGAGGGTGTGCTAGACCAACATATAAGGTTGCCATCTTCACATAACACCAAGAGAGAAGAGGACATATACACACACGCTCCTCCTCCGCTGCCCACCTCGCCATGCAACACCTCATACGTGTGTCATGTTTCGTGATTGAGCCGAGCCAGTCTAGGACCTATGCCACTTGTGTGTCTTGTCTTCTTTTTGTCACATAAGAAAGAAACTGAAATACTTTTGCAATAGTGAAAAACAAAACCAAACTGTTGTGACTGTTTCTCTTCGTAACCCAATTACTATTTCAGCTTCGCTTCATCTAGTCTAGTCTATTAGAAGTCACTCCTATTCCATAGACAAATTTACTTCCTCTCCTTTATTCATGCCTCCTAGTTCCCAAGCATTACCCCGCCTACAGCTTTCCCACCTCGCTCCTCGGCGTACATCGCGAAGTGAGACAGCAGGCCTCCGACACTTCGTCTCTTGTGATTCTGTACGGGAGAGGGGATCAGGTTTTTTGCCGAGCGTTCTCACACGAGTGCTGGATTGTTCTCCATAGTGTGTGGGCACAATGACCTCTTCGACGTCCATGACCTCCTTGGGGACATGGCGACCGGTGCACCTGTCTTCCGCGACACTATATGTGTTCTTATCCTGTTTGTTTGAGATCACTTGAGGAACTATCGTAGGTGGTTGTCCCTCTCCCCTCCCGCAAGGCGCCCGCGCACGCCGGGGGGGGGGGGGGGGGGGGGACCCGCCCCCGTCGACCCCGCCTCCCTCCCCTCTTCCCCGCCGCCACGGCGGCGGGGACCTTCTTCCTCCTCTGCTCGTGGGGTGCCGATGCAGGGCGGCTTCCTCGAGTGGCGGCGCTGGGCGGCCATGGGGCTCAGCGACGTGGTAGCGGTCTCGCGCGGCGGCGGGATGGCCGGTTGGTGGCGGCGCGCCGGCGTCCTGTGTCCTGCGCGCGGCTGGGTGGGTGCGGCGCTCCCGTATCGGGAGGTGGCTCTCGGTCAGGCTCCCTGTTGGATCCGGCCGGATCTGGAGATGAGGGTTGGCCGACGGTGCGTGTCCGGCGACTCTGACGCTTGGAGCTCGCCAGGCGACGCGGGTAGGGCAACGGCCAGGCGTGGCCGTTGCTCCGGCCATGGGCGGCGGCGGGAGGTCCAGCACATGGTGGTGGCCTCTCGGTGTCGTGGCGGCTTCACGATGGCTCGGCGGTTCTGCCTGCAGCAGCGTCCGGCTTCTCCGGCATCGGCCCGTCCGTGTTCAGACCGGTTAGACCTTCGCTCCATCTCCTTTGTCGTCCGGGTACTACTTCCATCGCAGGGCTGGCCCTCTCCCAGCTGCGGTCCATCGCTCGTCTCGCGCCCGGTGCGGCAGGACCAAGCTCGTCTCGTGCATGGTGCAACAGGACCAAGCTCGTCTCGCACATGGTGTAGCAGGACCGACCTCGTCTCGCTCACGTTGCTGCAGGACCAAGCTCGTCTCGCGCTCGGGGCTGCAGGACGGGTCGATGGAAGCCATTTCTGGCCGGCCTATTGGGTCTCGATATCTTATATGCGCTTTACTCTGTTTGTGTATATTACCATCCTACAAATGTCAATTATCCAAGCTGTAAGCATATAACGGTTGCCCGGACACAAAATGTAGTTTTATTTGTAATGGAACTCTATCAATGTCACAAAAAGGCCCGAACTCCATGATTAGCGCCAGTATGTAGGTTGGAAAACTAGGTCTACCAGATTCGGTAAACCAACCTCAACCTCCAAAAACAAGGGAGTGCACTTCAAAAAATCGATTGTGTCCTCCATATTTGGAGGATGGGGTGTTGTTCTGGAGCGAATTCCGACGAACCGATTGTGTGGGGGTGAAGTTTCACCCCTTTCTTCCTCCACTGCAATGGCACAGTCATTCGTTCCAGTCCTGCCGACACATATCCCACATAAAATGAACTCATTATTGTCAGCTGCCAAGTGTCCCACCTGTGCACTGCCATTTCTCACCTCCCCGTGCCCTTTCCTGCAAAGTAAACTGTCCAGTTAGATAAACCAAATGGCATCCAATCTACACCACTCTCACCTATCTTCCTCACCACCACATATCTTCCTTCTCACCCACCTCGCCTCCAGCTCGCCTTCCCTTCGTGGACCCGTCAAGGTAGAGAATCTCGAGGAGCGCACTATACCTACCGGGATTCCGATGGCCTCAAGGTCGAGGCCAAAGCGGCCAATTAAGCCCGCCTCGCAACCACCCGCTGATGGGTCATCTGTGTGGATGTTGCCGCAAAAGACGAAGTTGAAGCAGAGGGTATTGATGGCAAAGACGATGTGGACATAGCCCACATCCAAGATGTCTGTTGGTACCTAAGGCACATACAAGCCCAAGTCGATATATCCAAAGCCCCCCACCCCTTCGTGGAGAGCACTTCCAAAAGGTGGTCAACAGCCGTCTAAAATTGTTTCTATTTGCATTGTCTTCTAATAAGTGTGTGATGATGATAAACATTTATTAAAAGAGTTATGAGTAGAACAGAAGACGTAGAGGGAAGGATCAGGAACAAATGACATAGACGCTGACAGTTAACTGCATTATGAAGAATTTGAGTTTGCAAGCAAAGTCCCCGACTTCCAAAAATTATGGTGCAACTACATAACTCTTTTGGAGGCTACAATTATGGCGACTCCACTAGTGTAGCTCTAAGTCTGGTAGGTAGACAGGCTTTACCTAAATGTAGCTCTTATGTCCTCGTCTTTAATGAAAACTCCATTTGTCTCAAAAGTAGAAATTCAAGTTGGGTTGGGTGACCTTCCAGCTTAGGTCCTCTTTAATTCAAAGGATTCTTAAAGCATTTGAATCCTTATGAAGTTTTCATGCATCAGTCAATTGAATCATAGGATTGAATCTTACATAAATTTTCCCTAAGGAATCGTTTATATATATTCAATAGGAAATCTAGCACCCGCTTCAACCTCTTGGAAAAATTCTTTTATTTTTCTATGATGCAATCAAACAATCTCAATTCTTGTAGGATTCGAATCGGCATAACATTTCAATCCTGTGTTTTCTCTATTCCTATGTTTTCACATTATTGCGAATCAAAGAGGCCCTTAGATTTGTACTTGACAGAACTAGTAGTGACTAAAGTTTCTTCCAGTCGAAGCATCTGATGTCATTATTCCTTTCTAAGCCCAAAACCGTAGAAACAATCATTTTACGGTATTCCCTCCATTTTTATATACAAAGCCACTTCGTTTCTCGTGTTAAACTTTGAATTATAATTTTGGTCAAGAAAATATGAGTTGTATGTCATAAAAAATATAGTACCGAAAAATTCTTTCAAATGATGTGCATCCAATGTCATACTTTTGATGGCATATAACTCACATTTTATTGATAAAATTAATGATCAAAGTTTGACATAAATATATGAATGGCCTTGTATTAGTAGATGAAGGGAGTATTTTTAATAACTGTGGAAACTTGGAGTTAGTTTCCATTTTCAAACATATTCTCTTCAAAAAAATTGGACTTCTGTTTTTCAACGTCAAAACATGAGAGGATTTGTAGCACGCAGGGATGGGAGCTCACAGATTTGTGGCCGCCCAATTTCCTCGACATTAGGAAAAATGATTACATTTTGTATGTGCTTTAACCCCTAATTACTTTATATGGGGTCCATGTGCGTAACTTTTCGCAGCTCCACCCATCCCACGACCTATGTTTTTCTTTTGACTTTCCAGTTTGAATTATTATATCTTTTGAACCGAAAGTTCAATTTATATTTCATTTGCATATTCGTGTTTCTTGTGATGAGTGCTTTCAAATAAGATCCATTTTGATGAGTTTTTATAACTTTGTCAAGTTTCAACTGCTGAAACTTTGTATGAGCAAACGACAAAATCGCAAGCTTCAGAAACTGAAATTTAAAACTTGGTGTGCTCTCATGCCCTCATGCAGAATCAATGACTTCGCAGATCGTGAGGCAAATCGGGCAGTCGAGCAAGTTTCAACTACTAAAAATTGATAGGAATGTTGTTAACTTTAGCAAGTTTCAAAAACTAAAAGTTAAACCCTAAAACCTAAGCCCTAAGTCCAGAATCCTAAAACCATAAAATCATATGAAACTTGGTAAAACTTGATGTACGACTATTATGTTTCAATATTTGAAACTTGGATTTTTTTTTTAAAGTTGTTGGTATTCAAGATTGGTCTTTTTCGAAAATTCTCGTCACCACGAACACAAATATGCAAAAAAAAGAAAAAAAAACTTTGCCTTTTGGTTTGAAAGATAGTAGACTGAAATTGAAAGATAAAACGAAAAAGGCATGCGATGTGGGTAAATCGCGCATGCATATCTGGCAAAAGCAGCCAAAATTATACATGGATGAAACAGACCTACAGTAATCAAAGGCCTAAGTCTAATCAAATTTATGAATCTTAGAGCATCTCCACTAGTCCCCCCAACACGCCCCCCAAGGTCCTTTTTTATCGCCGGCATGGAAAAAAGGCTCAGTCGCGCCCCTGAAGCCCAGTTTTCGCCGGTTAGGGCGAATTTGGCGCCGGCGGACTAAGGCCGAACCCGGCGTTCTGGGGGGTGCCCGGGGGCGCCGGGGGAAACATTTTTGGGGCAAAAGCCTGGTGGACCAGCCGAGTCAGCGAATAGGCACGTTCGCCGTCCTCCTCGCCTAGTTTTCCCGCGGGGAATCAATGCGAAGGCTGCCGCCGGTCAGCCTTCCATTGATTCCTCGACGGCGCAGTGAAGGCTAGCCGCCGCGCGCCCCGCCCCCTCCCGGCACGCGTCCACACGGCTGCCGCCCACCCGCCGCTATAAAAACCGCTCTCCCTCGCCGATGGCCGCAACACTCCCTCGCCACAGTCCCTCTCTCGCCCCTGACGTCCCCTCTCTCTCTCCGTCTACAGCCACCGCGTCTACAAACCATCGATGGGCGAGCAATTCCTCGACGATGGAGCAGCGGCCAATGGCTTCGGCCGCCGCCTCCTTCAGGAGTGGGAGGTGTACCTTCTCTAGGAGGCAAACTACTCGGCGCCGCCTAATATGCGCGTGCCGGGCTCGTGGAGGCTCAGCGTCGGAGGCGTCCCTGCCCCCCCGCCGCCTACCGACGTCATGCCGAGATCGCGCGCGTTCGGGCGTCCCAGTCGGAGGAGGTGCGGGGCCTTCCAAAGTAAGCCGCCGACAAGCACGTTTTGTGGACGGCGTACTTCGAGTGCCGCCACGAGGAGCAGCTCGCCTCCACCAACAATGCGCCGGTGTGGGGGCGTCACAACACCGATGGTCGCCGCTTGTGGTGGGGCGTCCCCGGGCGCACGCTCTACGCCGTCCTCGAGCACCTCGAGGGCGGCAACAAGCCGCCGCTCGAGTACCCGGCGACCCCGGCCCCGGTCCCCCGCCGGAGCGGCAGCTCTTGGCTGCCAAGGCGCAAGGCGGGAGGCTCCTCCTCCCGCTCCTCCGGGTCGCCGGCGCTCGCCACCGTCATCAACGAGGGCGGCCGTGGCCCCTCTCCTCCCTCCTCCTGCCTCGTCAAGCCCATGACCGAGCCGGGGCTCCACTAGTAGAAAAATGCCTATTTGTCCCGGTTCATAAGGCCCATTTGTCCCGGTTCGGGAACCGGGACTAAAGGGTCGGGACTAAAGCCCAACACCTTTAGTCCCGGTTCATATACGAACCGGGACAGATGGGGCTCCACGTGGCCGCTGCGGCGAGCCCAGAGAGGAGGGCCTTTAGTCCCGGTTGGTAACACCAACCAGGACCAAAGATCATCCACGTGTCAGCAGCTCAGGAGCTAGGGTTTTTGTTTTTTTTTTGGAGGAGGGGGGGGAAGGAGGGGGGTTGGGCGGGTTTTGGGGGTTTTGTAGGGTTAATTTAGGGGTTTCATATATTGTGTTAGCTAGCTAATAGCTAGAGAGAAGTGTCCTCTCTTATCTCCGTGCGTGGTCGATGCTACGTACTATACGTATAGAAAGGACTCGACACGCTAGCTAGTAAGCAAATGAAGGAAACCATTAAGTACACAAGATCGTCATGAACATATACAGAGAGAAGTGATCGACCTCCTCCTTCTCCAAGAGATTGGTCGAACAACAAGTTTTCGTATATCTATCCGACGCTACTAGCTACATATATACAATATAAGATCTCTTACAATCCCTAACATTTGATGTCAAGTTCCACATGGTATTCTCCTGCTGGATTGATGACGTGGTCAAGAAAGAATCCCGCCAATTCCTCTGGAATTTCTTTTATGCGATCTTGTGGTAGGAGTTCATCCCACATTTGCCAAATCTAATTTGAAGAAGGGGGCCAATACATATATATGAATGAAACTCAACACAAATGATGGTAATAAAATAAAATTGTGAATATTTTTGCTTACGCACTTCATATTGTTTTTCAGAGTAGCCCCGCTTAGAGGTCGTCACGTTGTAGATGTACTCGCAAATATAGTATCCACAAAAATTATTCTCGCCTTCCTGCCACAACCACTTTACGAGAAATAAAGGTCAATCAAACTGATAATCAAGCATTATAAATGGTATTGATGAAACTAGCTAGAATCAATGGGAGATGCGCGGAACTAGCTAGTAGTACTTACTTTCGGGTGTGTAAATCGCAGCTCCCCCGGCAGTCCCGGAGCTTCTGTGGTGAACACTTTCCAAACCCTGCGAGACAAAGAAAATAATTACTTGATATGAGGAAATGACCAAAGTTGCCGATATGGTGCGATAATGATCGATTGAACTTACTTCTGGAACATTTCAGTCATGGCCGCATACTCCTTGGGATCTTTTCGTCTTGAGTCTAAGATGGTTACTAGTCCCTACTAAAGCTTAATCTCTAGGAGAATAAAGTGGAAGCTGCGCACGCATGCATAGCTCATCAATTACATTACTATAACCTCGAGTAATAAGGGAAACCGAATATGCAGAAGACAGTAACACTCACTTGAAGTTGTAAGGAAAGAGTATTTTATCTTTGTTTTGATTTTTAAGCAATGATTGTAGCAAGTTGGCCTCGGTTTCTTCCGCATGATATGTAACCGTCCATTCATCTATGAGATTTGTGTTAATGAACCCAATATCATAGATTTGTGCATTTCTGCATTCGACGATCTTCAATCTGCATAATATAGTGAGGATAATTATATATACATGCAATGAAAGAGCTGAGCTATATATAGAGACTTAATTACAGAAGTATAGTACTTACAGACAGTAGCAAGTGATGACTATTTTATCGAGGTCCTTTTGATTGAAAAACTGGAAGAACTCCTCAAATGGAACAGACAACAGATCAATTCCAACGAGGTCGTGCTCCTCTTTAACTCTCAGCGTCAAAATATCCTTCCCAGACTTGCAGGTGTACATGTACCACTTATGGAATCTTCGCATCATCGTTGTTAGAGGAGGATCACCAGGTCAGACGAGAGGCTTCCCGTACTGATATTTGTGTTCGTCCACCTCCATTGTATCAAAATATGCATCGTCGGGCAGGTAATCACCAGGATTGGTACCGGGCAGCATCCCCGGCAGATTTGAGACGATATCGCTAGACACCTTGAGCGGGGGGCACTATTGGTTTGCCTGTTCGCCGAGCTGGGGAATTTTGTTCCCTCTTCTTCGTTCTTGTAACCTTTTGTCACTTGAAGTAGTTCCACTGCCTTTTTCAGAGCGCGGACATGGTTGTCATCCGGCGGAGGCGGTGGTGGTCGCTTCAGGTTCTTCAAAGTGCGCTTCAATTTCATCGGATCCATCTTCTCCTCCGGAGGTGGATTTTTCTTTGCAAAAAAGTCCTTCACTTGGGCTTGACAGATCTCCGCGTTTTCCTCCTCGGTCATCTCGTATGGTAACTTCTCTAGAGGCTTGAGAGATGGACCGAATTTGTATTGCCTCCCGCCTCTGGCTGTACTGCTAGACGCCGGAGCAGCCGGAGCGGCTGCAGATGTCTTCCTTCGTTGCTTACGAGGCGGAGAAGGAGGCGGAGTGCTACGACGCGCCGGAGCAGCCGGAGCCGCGGCGGCTGTCTTCCGCTGTTGTTGACGAGGCGGAGAAGGAGGCGGGCTGCTCGGACGTGCCGGCGCAGGCGGAGAAGGAGGCGGAGTGCCGCCACGCGCCGGAGCAGCTGGAGAAGGAGGCGGAGTGCCACCACACGCCGGAGCAGACGGAGAAGGAGGCGGAGTGCCCTGATCTCTCGCCAGAGGAGGAGGCGGAGGAGGAGGCGGAGTGCCCTGACTCGCCGGAGGAGGAGGCGGAGGCGTCCAGTTCGGAAGGTTGATGAGCTCCTTCCGCCATAGACATGGAGTCTTCAGAGCAAGACCCAGCTGAGTCTCCCCTTCACCGGTAGGGTGGTCAAGCTCGAGCTCCTCAAATCCATCCGTTATTTCATCGACCATCACAACAACATAGCCTTCTGGAATCGGAAGGCAGTGAAAAGTTGCGCCGGGTTGAGGAGGTGCAACAGAGCCGACAGCCGCCTTGACTTTGAGGTGCTGCCATTGCGCCATAAGGTGGCAATCTTGAGCCTCCGTGATAGCATCCACGGGGTAGCTGGGAGCCGTGAAGTGAGGCTGCTGAAGGAGCACGGTGGAAGCCACGCTGCTTCTCCGCTGAGATGGCGGGGTAGCTTCTGGGGTAGATTCGGCAGGTCGCTGCCTCTGAACTAGTGCTTGTTCCTCTAGCGCTCGTACCCTTGCATTCAGCTTCTGCAGTTCGGTCTGCTCCATTTTCCTCCTCCTCTCCCGAGTTTTGTAACCGCCTGTGCTGGGAAACCCTTCCTTCCACGCAACGGAGCCTGCCGTGCCTCGTGTTCGTCCTGGGTGTTCAGGATTCCCGAGGGCCTGTGTGAGCTCGTCGTTCTCTCTGTCGGGAATGAACGTCCCTTGCTGCGCTGCGGCGATATACTTCTGAAGCTTCTTGACGGGTATTTCAAGTTGCTCCTTCGTCCAACGGCACTTCCCTGTTTCAGAGTCCAAGGTTCCCCCAACCCCGAAGAACCAAGTCCTTGAACGGTCTGGCCAGTTCAATTTCTCTGGTTCGACCCCTTTATCAAGCAGGTCCTTCTCAGCCTTGTCCCACAACGACCGGGCTTTGAGGTAGCCACCTGACCCCGTGCGATGGTGATACTCCTTCTTTGCAGCATTTTTCTTGTTTGTCGCTGACAACTTCTTACTCTTCTCCGATGTCTTGTGGGCCACAAATGCGGGCCAGTGATCTCTTATCTTCTCAAATCGTCCGGTGAATTCTGGAGTCTTCCCTTTGTCGACGAACATTGATTTCAACTCATTCTTCCACCTCCTGAATAGATCTGCCATCTTCTTAAGAGCATGAGCCTTGACCAATGATTCTATACACTACTAGGAAAAGGGCTATAGCTAATATGGACATTAATGGCGCACCACATATGTGGTGCGCCATTAGTGTCCATATCACTAATGGCGCACCACACCCACGGTGTGCCATTACTAACAATTTTTTTTTCCAAAACTAGTAATGGTGCACCAAGGCATAGTGCGCCATTACTAGTTTTAACTAGTAATGGCGCATCACACACTCTATGCGCCACTACTAACAAATTTTTTTTTACTTTTTTTTAAAACTAGTAATGGCGCACCAGGGGAAAGTGCGCCATTACTAGTTTTAACAAGTAATGGCGCACCACACCCACGGTGCGCCACTACTAACAAAATTATTTTTTATTTATTTTTCAAAACAAGTAATGGCGCACCAGGGGAAAGTGCGCCATTACTAGTTTTAACTAGTAATGGCGCACCACACCCACAGTGCGCCACTACTAACTTTCTCAGGTGGCCAAAAAATTCACCAAATGCACCCCCCCCCCCCCCGTGGACCGCCTTTTCAGTTTTAAAAAAAAATGATAGAAATGTCAAAAAATAAGATTCCCATGTGATATGTGGTCTAGTTGTTAGCAAAATTTACAAACATGAATTTTTGACTTTTTTGCAAAATCTCTCGAAAATTTGTAAACTGGGCATAACTTTTGCATACGAACTCCGATGAAAAAGTTTTTTATATGAAAAATCATCTACTCGAAAAGTTATATCCGAATTCAACGGGGGCAACATAGTTGAAGATTTTTAGAATCCCCAAAAACCTAACAGAATAAAAGATACGGGGTTTTTAAGATCTAGAGGGGGGAAAATGGAAAAAATTGCAAACTTAGTAATGGCGCACCATTTGCTAGGTGCGCCACTAGTAACAGAAAAAAATTGGTTTCAATTTTTTTTTTTGGAAAAAATGTTCAAAAGATGATACGTAATATGACCGGGAAGTTTGAAATATTTTTTCAAAATTTCATCACACTCATAACATGAACAAAGTCCTAGACATCAACAAGGTTTAATAGGATTGATATGATAGATATATCAACAAGTGCCTGTTAAGTGAGCTGGTGCTGGGGTTGGATAGAACTGAGAAGTTAAGCGTGGATGGGTGACCTTCCGGGAAGTTTGACCACGGAGTGCAATTTGACTTGAGATTAAGCATATTGACCTGAGATTAAGTCATAGTGACCCGAGATTAAGAAAAAAACGAAAAAAAAAATTCTGAAAAAAAATTTAAAAAAAAATTCTGAAAAAAAATTTAGAAAAAAATTGTTAGTAATGGCGCACTTCTACGTGGTGCGCCATTACTAAGTCAGATAGTAATGGCGCACTTCTATGTGGTGCACCATTACTAAGTCAGATAGTAATGGCGCACTTCTAGGCATAGTAATGGCGCACTATGTGGTGCGCCACTATTATCTGGGATACTAATGGCGCACCAAATGTGCGCCATTAGTATTTGTTACTAGTGGCATAATGATAGTGGCGCACCTATAGTGCGCCATTAATGGCCAAAACAGGTGCGCCACTAATTAGCCTTTTCCTAGTAGTGATAACTGGCTTATCCGGATCCTCCTCTGGCGGTAGGGTGAAATTTGCCTTCAGCGCGGTCCAAAGATCATCTTTCTGTCTATCGTTGACAAAAGACACTTGAGGGTCTTCGCTCTTAGGCTTATTCCATTGGTGGATGCTGATCGGGATCATGTCCCTAACAAGAACCCCGCACTGAGCAGAAAATGCTTCCTTGGTCCGGCTGGGTTCAATCGGTTGGCCATCGCCCTTGATTGCTGTGATCATGAACCTTTCATCCTGGCGCAACCTTTTCTTCGGGCCTCGTCTCGTTACCAAAGTTTGGCTCGATCCGGAGGGCTAGAAAATAAGAAAGAAGAGAGTTAATATGTGTACATACCAAAACAATTAATGCATCAATTAGCTAGTCAGCACAGGCTTAATTAATATATATACCTCGCCGGACTTTGCAACATCTCCTTCCTCCGTTCGCTCACCGGAGCAGTCATCACGGTCTCCTTCTTCCACAGGCATTCCGTTACCGGAGCCATCATAATCATGTGCTTCCACCTCCATTGTTCGATCACCGGAGCCTGCTTCACCCTCTCCTTCCAGACCATCGGTGTCGTTGAGAAACGACAAGACATCACCTCCGCCGAGGATTATGTCCCCCAACAACTGTTCTGCTTCGATGTCTCAGTGCTCCATAGTTTCTGCAAATATTACAACATGGTAATTAATATACAAACATGACAGATGGATATATTAGTGCAAACGTAGACCTAGCTAGCTCGACGCTTCTACGGTTTGGGGTGGCCTCGACAACGCTTCTAGGGTTTGGGGTGGCCTAGGCAATGCTTCTAGGGTTTGGGGTGGCCTCGACAACGCTTCTAGGGTTTGGGTCGGACCGCCTCTCTCATGAATGTCCGACGTCCGTACCGACAAGGGATTTAACAAAATGACGCCATTCTGGATGTGCAGAAAATGGTCCATATTTTTCCTGATCTCATCTACCCTTCTATATGTCACATTGTCTAGTGTCAAAGAATTCAAGAAAACCATGACTTCATCATTAGCCGGAAATGACAGGCGTATAATGGTACGAAGCTCTTCAAAGTTGTTTTGGAACGGAGTTCCCGATAGAATAATTCGCTTTTTGGTACAAAGTTCAGCAAGAGCCTTCCGAATATCGCTATTTGGAAGGCCTTTGCTGAAATTCGTACCAAAAGGCGAATTATTCTATCAGGAACTCCGTTCCAAAACAACTTTGAAGAGCTTCGTAGCATCATACGCCTGTTACTTCCGACTAATGATGAAGCCATAGATTTCTTCAATACTTTGACACACAACGTGACATATAGAAGAATATATATATAGATGAGATCAGAAAAAAATTGGATCAACTTGTGCACATCCATAATGGGGGCATTCTTGATAAATCTATATATGTCAAAATTCAAACTTTGACATATGATCAAACTTTGACATATGATCAAATGTTGCATATGTCAAAATTCAAACTTTGACATATGATCAAACTTTGATATATGATCAAATGTTGCATATGTCAAAATTCAAACTTTGACATATGATCAAACTTTGATATATGTCCACCGCGATATAAAATAACACATAGACTTGTTCGGGCGACGGGGGGCGGCGACCATGGACCAGTGGCAGAGCAAGGCCGAGCTCGGGGGAGCACGCGGCGAAGTTATCGGGGAGGGGGAATCGAAAACCCCCCCCCCCTCATGTCGAAGTTATCGGGAGGGGTATATCGACCCCCCCCCCCTCATGTCGAAGTTATCGGGAGGGGGTATATCAACCCCCCCTCATGTCGAAGTTATCGGGGAAGGGGTATATCGACCCCCCCTCATGTCGAAGTTATCGGGGGAGGGGTATATCGACCCCCCCCTCATGTCGAAGTTTAGGGGAGGGGGTATATCGACCCCCCTCCTCATGTCGAAGTTATCTGGGAGGGGGTATATCGACAATGACGACATACATACATGGGAAAAAATGTTATCGGGAAGGGGGTATATCGACCCCCCCTCATTCGAGTTATTGGGGGGGGGGGGGTGGTAAATCTACCACGACATACCCGATAAAAAATAACTTTTGCATATATAAAAGTTTTTCTTCTTCTTCCTTCTTCCTTCTTCCTTCTTCCTAGCTAGATATATAAAACTTTTCTAAAGATGTAACTTTTGCATATATAAAACTTTTTCTTCTTCTTCCTTCTTCCTTCTTCCTTCTTCCTAGATATATAAAACTTTTCTAAAAATGAAACTAACCTAAAATGCACTAAATCAGAGAACATACATAGATAATTTTCTAAAAATGTAACTTTTGCATATATGAACATATATATACAGAGAACATATATACATTTTTCTAAAAATGCAAAAAACAGATCATCATATACATGAACAAAAAATCTGAAGAAAAAAAGGACATAAAATCATATATACACACATACATATAATCTGGAAAAAATCATCATATATCTATAAAAAAACAGAGAGGAGAAGGCCGGCCGGACCGAACGTGGCGGCGGCGTGGTCGGGGCAGGCCGGGGGCGCGGGGCGGCGTCGGGGCAGGGCCACGGGGCGGCCGGCGTCGAGGCAGGGGCCATGGGGCGACGACGACGAGGCAGGGGGCACGGGATGGCGCGTCGGGGCAGGGCAAGGGCGGCGCGTCGGGGCAGGGCAGGGGCGGCGCGTCGGAGCAGGGCAGGGGCGCGGGGCGATGGCGACGAGGAGCGGGCGGCGACGGCGCGCACGGGCAGCCTGGCGGCGTCGATGAGCTCGGCGTCGTCGGGGGGCAAATGGTCGATGAAAACTGGAAAATTCCTAAGTCTTGCTTATATACACAGAGCATTGGTCCCGGTTCGTGGCATAAACCGGGACGAATGCCACCCTTTGGTCCCGGTTCGTGCCACCAACCGGGACCAAAGGTCTCTTTTCAGCAGCCCAATGGGCGGGAAACAGAGACCTTTGGTCCCGGTTGGTGGCACGAACCGGGACCAAAGGGGGGGCATTGGTCCCGGTTTGTTCCACCAACCGGGACCAATGCCCCCCCTTCGTCCCGGTTGGTGCTACCAACCGGGACCAAAGGCCTTGCGCTGGCGCGGTGCGGTGAGATGTTTAGTCCCACCTCGCTAGTTGAGAGAGCTCGAGAGTGGTTTATAAGCGCTGCTGCGCCGACCCTCTCGAGCTCCTCTCAACTGCAGGCTTTCGGGCCTTCTCTGCTACTCTTTGCCCGTGGGCCTGCTGGGCCTCTGCGGGCCTGAATCCTGGCCCATGGATGGGTTTCTAGTCGTATTCAGGCCGTGGTGGCCTAGTAGGTGGCATTTTTTTTATTTTTTTGTTTTCTTTTTTGCTTTATTTATTTTATTTTGTTTCTACTTGCAACAAAATACAAACTGTTTTTCAGTGATTCTTTTTGCTTTTAGGTAATAAAATTATAAACTTGCTGTTAGAGCCATTAGTTTTCCAATTTGAATAGTTTAAATTTGAATTCTTTGAAAATTTGTGTGAATCACTAGTTTGTGATTAACTTTACTATAAAAATAGATTTTGGAGTGATTCTTTTTCCTGCTATTTAATATTACTGTGTTTTATCATTATATTCAAAAATAGTTTTTGTTATTTTAGTTTCTAACAAAAAAAATCTTTATGATAATTCCTTTTGCTATTAAAGTTTCTAACAAAAAAAGTTCTTTATGAAAATTCTTTTTTCTTTTAATGTTTTGAACAGAAAATACTTTGATAATTTTAGTTGCATAAATTTTAGTTGATTCCTTTTGCTATTAGAGTTTCATTAAAGTTTTTTAGTTCATTCTTTTTTCTATTAGAGTTTCATTAAAGTTTTCTAGTTCATTCTTTTTGTTTATTATTTTTGCTATTAGAGTTTCATAAAAGTTGAGAGGGTGACGGCAAAAACTGGATGCACTTCGTGTACAAAATGGACAATCTCTTTCGAAGTATCAGGGTTTCGGACGAAAACTCATCTGTTACAAAGGGATTTCATTTTTTTGAACATATTTGAACTCCAGACTTTTTGTGTGTTCAAAATGAACCATTCAAAGCCACATCATCAATTTTCAACCCTTTCTAACTTCATCTGTTATTTTTCATGCATTTACTGATTTTTTTGAGCTAAATGACCCTGAAATTGAAAAGCACTTCAGATGAACTCTGAAGAGGTTGAAAATTGGCATGGTATCATCATTTCACCCACATAGCATGTGATAAAAAGTTGAGAGGGTTACGGCAAAAACTGGATGCACTTCGTGTACAAAATGGACAATCTCTTTCGAAGTATCAGGGTTTCGGACAAAAACTTATCTGTTACTAAGGGATTTCCATTTTTTAAACTTATTTGAACTCCAGACATTTTGTGTGTTCAAAATGAACCATTCAAAGACACATCATCAATTTTCAACCCTTTCTGACTTCATCTGTTATTTTTCATGCATTTACTGATTTTTTTGATCTAAATGACCCTGAAATTGAAAAGCACTTCACATGAACTTTGAAGAGGTTGAAAATTGGCATGATATCATCATTTCACCCACATAGCATGTGCTAAAAAGTTGAGAGGGTTACGGCAAAAACTGGATGCACTTCGTGTACAAAATGGACAATCTCTTTCGAAGTATCAGGGTTTCGGACAAAAACTCATCTGTTACAAAGGGATTTCATTTTTTTGAACTTATTTGAACTCCAGACTTTTTGTGTGCTCAAAATGAACCATTCAAAGCCATATCATCAATTTTCAACCCTTTCTGACTTCATCTGTCTTCACTTTTTCTTCGCTTGTGTCCTTTGCTTATTGCGTCGTAACCATGGATATTCTTCATCGCTTAACAAGGTGCTTGGGTCAGCCTTGACTTTGAAGGGAGGAATTTCATGAAACTTTTCATAATCTTCAGACATGTCTGTCTTACCCTCCACTTCCACGATGTCTCTTTTCCCTGAAAGAACTATGTGGCGCTTTGGCTCATCGTATGATGTATTCGCTTTCTTATCTTTTCTTTTTCTCGGTTTGGTAGACATTTTCTTCACATAGAAAACCTGTGCCACATCATTGGCTAGGACGAATGGTTCGTCTGTGTACCCAAGATTGTTCAGATCCACTGTTGTCATTCCGTAATGTGGCTCTACCTGTACCCCGCCTTCTGACAGATTGACCCATTTGCACTTAAACAAAGGGACCTTAAAATCATGTCCGTAGTCAAGTTCCCATATGTCCACTATGTAACCATAATATGTGTCCTTTCCCCTCTTGGTTGCTGCATCAAAGCGGACACCGCTGTTTTGGTTGGTGCTCTTTTGATCTTGGGCGATCGTGTAAAATGTATTCTCATTTATCTCGTATCCTTTGTAAGTCAATACAGTCGAAGATGGTCCCCTGGACAACGAGTACAGCTCATCAGAAACAGTGTTGTCACCTCTGAGACGTGTTTCCAACCAACTGCCAAAAGTCCTGATGTGTTCACATGTAATCCAGTCGTCACACTGCTCCGGGTGTTTGGAGCGCAGAATGTTCTTGTGTTCATCGACATACGGGGTCACCAACGTAGAGTTCTGTAGAACTGTGTAGTGTGCTTGAGACCAAGAATGCCCGTCCCTGCATATTATTGAGTCCCCTCCTAGCGTGCCTTTTCCAGTCAGTTTCCCCTCATACCGCGATTGAGGGAGACCAATCTTCTTAAGGTCAGGAATGAAGTCAACACAAAACCCAATGACATCCTCTGTTTGATGGCCCATGGAGATGCTTCCTTCAGGCCTAGCGCGGTTACGGACATATTTCTTTAGGACTCCCATGAACCTCTCAAAGGGGAACATATTGTGTAGAAATACGGGGCCCAGAACGACAATCTCGTCGACTAGATGAACTAGGACATGCGTCATGATATTGAAGAAGGATGGTGGGAACACCAGCTCGAAACTGACAAGACATTGCGCCACATCACTCCTTAGCCTTGGTATGATTTCTGGATCGATCACCTTCTGAGATATTGCATTGAGGAATGCACATAGCTTCACAATGGCTAATCGAACGTTTTCCGGTAGAAACCCCTCAATGCAACCGGAAGTAGTTGCGTCATAATCACGTGGCAGTCATGAGACTTTAGGTTCTGTAACTTTTTCTCTGCCATATTTATTATTCCCTTTATATTCGACGAGAAGCCAGATGGGACCTTCATACTGAGCAGGCATTCAAAGAAGATTTTCTTCTCTTCTTTGGTAAGAGCGTAGCTGGCAGGACCTTCATACTGCTTTGGAGGCATGCCGTCTTTTTCGTGCCAACGTTGCAGGTCCTCCCGTGCCTCCGGTGTATCTTTTGTCTTTCCATACACGCCCAAGAAGCCTAGCAGGTTCACGCAAAGGTTCTTTGTCACGTGTATCACGTCGATTGAAGAGCGGACCTCTAGGTCTTTCCAGTAGGGTAGGTCCCAAAATATAGATTTCTTCTTGCACATGGGAGCGCGTCCCTCAGCGTCATTCAGAACAGATAGTCCGCCGGGACCCTTTCCAAAGATTACGTGTAAATCATTGACCATAGCAAGTACGTGATCACCGGTAAGCAGGGCGGGCTTCTTCCAGTGATCTGCCTCGCCTTTGAAATGCTTGCCTTTCTTTCGACATTGATGGTTGGTCGGAAGAAATCAACGATGCCCCAGGTACACATTCTTCCTGCATTTGTCCAGGTATATACTTTCGGTGTCAGCTAAACAGTGCGTGCATGCGTGGTATCCCTTGTTTGTCTGTCCTGAAAGGTTACTGAGAGCAGGCCAATCATTGATGGTTACAAACAGCAACGCATGCAGGTCAAATTCCTCCTGTCTGTGCCCATCCCACACACGTACACCGTTTCCATTCCACAGCTGTAAAAGTTCTTCAACTAATGGCCTTAGGTACACTTCAATGTCGTTGCCGGGTTGCTTAGGGCCTTGGATGAGTACTGGCATCATAATGAACTTCTGCTTCATGCACAGCCAAGGAGGAAGGTTATAGATACATAGAGTCACGGGCCAGGTGCTGTGATTGCTGCTCTGCTCCCCGAAAGGATTAATGCCATCCGCGCTTAAACCAAACCATATGTTCCTTGGGTCACCTGCAAACTCAGCCCGGTACTTTCTCTCGATTTTTCTCCACTGCGACCCGTCAGCGGGTGCTCTCAACTTCCCGTCTTTCTTACGGTCCTCTCTGTGCCATCGCATCAACTTGGCATGCTCTTTGTTTCTGAACAGACGTTTCAACCGTGGTATTATAGGAGCATACCACATCACCTTGGCAGGAACCCTCTTCCTGGGGGGCTCGCCGTCAACATCACCAGGGTCATCTCGTCTGATCTTATACCGCAATGCACCGCATACCGGGCATGCGTTCAAATCCTCGTACGCACCGCGATACAGGATGCAGTCATTAGGGCATGCATGTACCTTCTTTGCTGTGTACGTACTGTCGGGCAATTCGTTATCCTTTGGAAGCTTCTTCTTCAATATTTTCAGTAGCTTCTCAAATCCTTTGTCAGGCACAGCATTCTCAGCCTTCCACTGCAGCAATTCCAGTTTGGTACCGAGCTTTGTGTTGCCATCTTCGCAATTGGGGTACAACCCTTTTTGGTGATCCTCTAACATGCGATCGAATTTCAGCTTCTCCTTTTCATTTTCGCACTGTCTCCTTGCATCAATAATGACCCAGCGGAGATCATCATCGGGCACATCGTCTGGTTCCTCTTGATCTTTAGCTTCCCCCGTTGCAGCATCACCGTATTCGGGGGGCACATAGTTGTCATCGTCCTCTTCTTCTTCGCTGTCTTCCATCATAACCCCTATTTCTCCGTGCCTGGTCCAAACATTATAGTGTGGCATGAAACCCTTCTCAAGCAGGTGGGTGTGAAGGATTTTCCGGTCAGAGTAAGACTTCGTATTCCCACATATAGGGCATGGACAACACATAAAACCATTCTGCTTGTTTGCCTCAGCCACTTCGAGAAAATTATGCACGCCCTTAATGTACTCGAAGGTGCGTCTGTCACCGTACATCCATTGCCGGTTCATCTGCGTGCATTATATATAATTAAGTGTGTAAAAAACCATTACGAAACATCATGAATAGATAAGTGACCAAATTAATAGAAGTTCATCATCACATTAAAACCAAAGTACATACATAGTTCTCGTTGAACAACATATAGCTCTCCAGAGCATCTAATTAAACCATACATTGAAACTATGTAAAACATTTCTATGCAACAACAAATGCGATCATAATCGCAACCAAGGTAACAATTGATCCAACGGCATAATGATACCAAGCCTCGGTATGAATGACATATTTTCTATACTTTCTAATCTTGAAGCGCATTGCATCCATCTTGATCTTGTGATCATCGACAACATCCGCAACATGCAACTCCAATATCATCTTCTCCTCCTCATTTTTTTTCAATTTTTCCTTCAAGTAATTGTTTTCTTCTTCAACTAAATTTAACCTCTCGACAATAGGGTCGGTTGGAATTTTCGGTTCACATACCTCCTAGATAAAAAAATCTATGTCACGTTGGTCGGCATAATTATCATAAACAATAAATGAACCAAATAGTTATAAAATATAATATATACCACATCCGAATCATAGACATGACGAGGGCCGACGGGGGCGGATACCAAAACCATCGCACTATATAATAACAAACAATAATAAAAGTAAGAAAATTAGACAAGTATCTATCTAAATCATACAAGTAAGAATTTTTTTCTTTTAGAAAGAAGATAAGAACAAGAGGCTCACCACGGTTATGTCGGCGACGAGATCGGCGCGGGCGATCGACGGCGGTGAAGACGGGGACGGGACGTGACGGACCGCTAAACCTAGACAAATCTTGAGAAAAATGGAGCTTGAAGGTCGAGTTTCGAGAGGAGAAAGCTTAACTAGTGTGGCTCGGGCATTTCATCAAACACCTCATGTGCATAGGAGGTGAGCTAGAGCACCACAAAGCTCTCCCTTCGCCGGCCAGAAAAAACAGAGCAGTGTGGAGTGCTCTGCTCGCCGGCGATGGGGTATATATAGCCACCTCATTGGTCCCGGTTCCTGCGTGGAACCGGGACTAAAGGCCCCCCTTCTGTCCCGGTTCAAGCCACGAACCGGGACCAATGGATGTGGGCCAGGAGCGAGGCCCATTGGTCCCGGTTCGTGCCAGGAACCGGGACAAATGGGTCCAGACGAACCGGGACCAATGCCCACGAGGCCCCGGCCGGCCCCCTGGGCGCATGAACCGGGACGTATGCCCCCCATGGGTCCCGGTTCGTGACTGAACCGGGACTAATGGGCTGGGCTGGCCCGAACCAAAGCCCTGTTTTCTACTAGTGCTCGTCGCCGTGAAGATGGAGCACGAGGCAATGGCCGCCGACGAGGAGGCCGGCCTCAAATAGGCGCGGGACGACTACGTCCGGCTGGAGATGGAGCGTCAACGCCGCGCCCTCGACGAGATCGCCGCTCGGCGCCGCGACCGCGACTAGGCCGGTGTCATCGTCCTCGAGTACAGCAACGACGAGACACCGCCGCCCACAAACCCTGTCTGCCAAGGCCACCCAGGGCAGGGGTGCAGCAAGGACGGCGGCGGCGCCGTCGGCGACTACACCGCCTTCTACAAGCTCCTCGGAATGTAGAAGGCTCAAGGCGGCGCGGCGGGCGGCGGTGGGGTGTAGTAGTAGTAGTTTTAGTTTGTTTATTAAATTATGTTTTCAATTTGTACAAATATCAATGAAACACCTAAATTTCTTCCAAATTTGTGTCATGTTTGACCGAATTTTGGCCGAGTTTAGTTTTTTTTAAAGGCGTCTGGAGCGACCTTGGGACGGCGGTTGGGAAACCAACCGTCCCACGCCGATTTTATCGCCGGTTGGCCCCCAGACGGCGCTATTTTAAGCCCCTAGGGCCGAACGGTTGGAGATGCTCTTAAAGCAACCAAACGGCTGGAGATGCTCTTGAAGCAACCAGACGATCGGGCATGACTAGGCTGGTACGTGCGTCGCACTTGCCTGTCCGTGCGAATTTCCCCCTCAAAACAAGGCGTACACTTTCAATGTTGCTTGCTGCACATCTTCGATTCTGACTGGGCTGTGATTAATTGGGGGATCGCCTTACTCGGGTACTTCTACACAATAAAAGCGAAAACTTGAGCTAACCAATCAATGGTTGGATAGTTAGGAGGACAGTGTGTATCCCGAGTCCAACAGGGTTCAAGTCCTAAACTTGACAATGATGCTTGCATTTTTTTGGATTTATTTCAGGCCTCCAGCGATGTGCATTTAGTGGGAGTAGACGTTGATGATGTGCCAGCCCAGTATCTTAGAGGTGCTAGTGGCGAGTGTGGCGCTGGCAATGACATGCTCAAGTCCTGGACGCCATCTATGGTGCGCACGGCGCCTGTTCCACTGTCCTCACTTACTCTAAGTCCAACTCAAACACGGTGATCCATTTCATTTGGCCGCGTCCATTTGGGTCATAGCGGGCAGAAATGCAGCCCTAACAAATCGACGCGAACGGGCAAATTTCTAGCCCAAATTTGAGCCGGTTTCCCATCGGCGCGGACAAGGTGTGGACACGCGCAATGCCCACCATTGTCCTCCCCTAACCCGCCAGTTGATCGCAGAGCCACTTCCATTTCCTTCTCTCTCTCTCCCCCAAAACCCTCCCACCACTCCCGCCTTCCCACCCCTCGCGCCAGGGCGGACCTGCCAAGCCACGCCACTGCCTCCCTCCCGCCGGCCACTGCCGAGCGCGTGGCGGCACGCCCCAAGAAGAAGCCGAAGAAGGAGTTGACGCCGGAGCAGAGGGTCACTGAGTCGGAGAAGAGAGCTGGCAGGAGGAAGGTGGCCGCGAAAAAAAGAAGCAACCGCCGCCCGCGCCACAGCCGAGTCCGCACGGCGCAAGTCCGTCGTTGTGGAGCATGATCTGCTCGCCACGGAGGCCACCAAGCATGCCCTTTTCATGCTCGGGTTCGTGGCGAGCCAGCCATTCTTACCACCGCCGCCCGCGCCGTAGCCAGCACCGGCTCGTCGGTTGGTCGCCCGCCACATCGGGAGTCGCCAAGAACCTCCGACGCCGCCGGCATGCCGATTTCTACCTGAGCACAATCCAGATGCGTCCCGCTTCTTTGGTTCACCCCAAGGGTGGTTCGTCATAAGTGGGTAAGCATGCGCCGCATTCCCGGTGCCGATGGCCATCGACCTCAACGCCACACATGTGGCCGGCCAGTCCACGGGGACGCAAAAAGGAAGTACTCCCGGGAGATCCCTACGGCTAACTACCCTGATGCCCTCGAGCTCTTCGACGACCCGCCTACCCTGGCGCTGACTCATGAAGACCCGGCCTACTACAACGATTTCATGGAGGGCATGATCCACGAGGGCCGCCAAGTGTACGATGAAGACGAGACCCAAAGCCAAGACGGCCGCGCCCAGTACACCAAAGGGCCAGAAGACTCTGCGGCGGTGCAGGGGGCTAGCTTAGGCTCCACAACGGAGGCAATCATCGCGGCGGAGGCGACGGTGGCAATTTTCTGCTCGGTCTGTATATTGTCGAGGAACCGGTCCGGGCAATCGCACGGTGTGGACGGCTCAAAGCAGTCCGAGTTTGAATATGGGCCGTGTGGACTCGTGTGGTTGCGAGGCTACGCGTTGATCAGCTCACCGGAAACTTGTACGAAAGAGGCGAAATCAGTTAAAGGAGTATATAAAGTCGACGTTAGCAGGACTGAGACAGTGACGGCACTAGGTCCCTAAAAACAAAAGTTCATGCAACTTGCATGGCCCAAGATGTGAATACACGTAACTGCATCTCGGTCAATCTAGTCAACACCGACACGACATTGACAAAATTGGCATCAATCAATATATTCTTATTCAATGACACCAACTGAACGCATTCGTTGTGGGTCTAGATTCCATATCCGTCATACCACACTCCCTTTCCTTACCGGGGGCGGAGGCAGCTGAAAGAGACGCGGATCCCTCTCTATAACAGGCAGTAGTGGAGTAGGAGTAGGAGGAGTGGAGTACTCGCGTCACCTCGCAGGGAAACTTCCTCTTCCTCCTCCGTTCACGCGTCACGCTCGCCATGCACGGCTACCCCTCCATTAACGCTCTTGTGCTCCTCGTGCTTCCGCTCGCCGCAGCACAGCCGTGGCCGCTCTGCGGCAGAGGCAACTACTCGGCCGGCAGCACATACGAAAACAACCTCCTGGACCTCCTCGGAAACCTCGGCCAGAACGCCTCCTCCTCGGCGTCCCTATTTGCCTCCGGCGCCGTCGGCGCCACCCCGGACACCGTCTGGGGCCTGGTACTCTGCGGGGAGACGTCAGCCCCTCCGACTGCTTCGACTGCGTCACCTTCTCCGCCCGGGACGCCGGGAGAGCCTGCAACCGCAGCAGGGACGTGGCCCTCTGCTACAACCAGTGCTACGTCCGCCTGTCGAACCACGACTTCCTCGCCACCGCCGGCAACTCCGGTGAGCTGTACCTCATCAGCGGTACCGCAATCACTGACAGCGACGTCGCGGGCTACAACCGGGCGGTCACCGGCCTTCTCAACGCCACGGCGGAGTATGCGGTGGACAACTCCACGACGAGGTACTTCGCCACGGGGCACTGGGACGCAGGGCCCAACCCGGGGTTCCCCAGCATCTACTCGGCGGCGCAGTGCGCGGCGGACCTGTCGCCGGAGCTGTGCCGGAGCTGCCTGCAGGGCCTCGTGAGCACGTGGTGGACCACGTTCCCGCGGAACGGGACGGGCGCGAGGATAGCTGGTCCGCGGTGCACCTTGAGGGCCGAAACTGGAAGTCGACAGTTCTACACGGGCAGCACGATGCTCCTGTTGCCGACCAAGGCTGCCGCACCAGCGCTGGCTCCCACGGCTGTGCCGGGCACCACGAGAGGTCAGTTTTAGTCTGCATATAAATTTTATTCAAAATCAAAGTATCTTTACTTTGAGCAAACATATAGAAATAAGTATCAACATTCACAATGCCAAATCAGTAATGCTAGATTCGTTATGAAATGTAGTTTCATAGTATATATATTTGGTATTGTAGATGTTAATATTTTTTAATATAAATTTAGTCAAATTTTACAATGTTTGACTTGACACAAATCTAATATGCAGAGTGAAAAGGACCAGAGGGAGTATTTTGTACTATAGTTGAGACACTTATTTTGAAAAAAAAATCAAACAGGAAAGAATTGTACAGAGTGCTAATTGCAATTTTTTTCTACTCAAATCTGTTTTATATATTAGATCAATAGAATATGGACCCTGATAAGTGTCACACGTGTGACCTGAAGCAATTCCGCTTTGATTTTTTTATGACAACTTTAGTTACAAGAGGATGGCAACTTTAGTTGTGAAACATGGCAACTTTTTGTTTGGATGGCAAGTTTCAGTTCTTTTTGGGTTTTTTTTCGGATGTCAACTTTAGTGTAAAAAGTGTCAGGGCGGTGTTACTTCGTGCTCGAACAAACCCCCAAAAAAGGGCACAAAATAATACCACCCTGGCATTTTTTAAACTAAAATTGCCATCCGAAAAAAACCCCAAAAAAACTGAAACTTCCATCCAAATAAAAAGTTGCCATGCTTCACAACTAAAGTTGTCATCCTCGGATAACTAAATTTGCCATCAAAAAACATCAGGGCGAAATTGCTTCGTGCCACACGTATGGCACACATCAGGGTTCTAGAATATTAGATACAACTAGAGATATAGGGTACCTGAAATCACAAACACAAAAACGACCTTAAACAATAATTTCTTGCTGTGAATGGTCTTACTGGTTAATTTGGCTTATTTTCACAGTATACATAGCAACTGTTGTGTTATTTTCTGTTGTGTAAAGTTGAGAAATACACAAAATGATGGATGGATACTCTTGCTATGAACAGCAATTGCTCAAACTTATGTGTTGTCGTCCTAAGTTAGGAAATATATGCAGTAATATCAGAATCCTGTATTTTTTAGGAGACTATGGCGGGCAAAGCCAGCCTGAACTCATTTATTGGAAAAAAAATTAGGAAGTTATTTACAAACGAGCCCGATCGAGAGAGCAGCAAGGTAATCTACATCTATCAGGGAAAGCATAATTCCCCAATCATAACGAATTTGGTTGTGATTCTTTTTAGCACATGTACTGGACCAAAGTAGAATGCCATGTGCCGCTCTATGAATCATCAACCCAAAAAACATTCATGTTCATTGTGTTGAAACGTAGCGCACACAATATCGCCCGTTATCCGCATATTCCACTACACCAACCCCAGTCCGCTACAACCCCGCAAGACGCTATTTAAAACCATGGACATAAGAGGAGAACAGTAGCAATGCTTGACACATGAACTACTGCAGGTACTTACCAGGTTTTCTTTTTGTTTGTTCGCAAAACTACAGGAGGAAATACTTTAGGTAGCAAACTTGTTGGAATTATACTTCCTATACTGGGTGTCGCTGCAATAGCTGCAATTACCTTTTGTGTATGGAGTATCCGCAGGAAGAGAAGATCGCGAAGACTAGGGCTTTCCACCAATTGTAAGTCCTCTGTGCCGGTACAGCGCACCTCCCACTTCTTAATTCGACAGACAATTAACGTGCTAACTAGAGAATAAATGGAAATTTAACAGCTGGTACATTTGACGACCTGGGAAGTGTTGAATCAAGCTTGCTATCTCTATCAGTGCTACAAGTGGCAACAAATAACTTTGATGAAGGCAATAAACTCGGCGAGGGGGGTTTTGGCACAGTTTATAAGGTATGTTCCCAATAGCCTTTCATTTCAAGATACGCCAACTTTGTTTGCAAGATTTTTTGGTCTCAACTCTAAATTTTTGTTACACGCCATCAATAATCGGTGTGGACCGAGGATCGCCAAAATTCACAATATGTGCATAGTCGAAAGGGTTAGTGTATATATATATATATATATATATATATGAACTAGATGTATGTCCTTTACTCCCATATACCAATAGTATTGTGTGGAGTGGTGTTTTGTAAAGTTGTTCTTTCAATAAATTTATGTGGAGTCATGATTTTACGTTGTATTCATGGCATTAATGGAGGACAAATAATTTATCCAGGGAGTTCTTTCGGGACAAGAAGTGGCCGTGAAGAGGCTGTCGAAGGGGTCGAATCAGGGGATAGAAGAGCTGAAAAACGAGCTAGTTCTAGTGGCCAAGCTCCATCACAAGAACCTTGTTCGGCTTGTGGGCTTCTCGTTAGAAGCAGGAGAGAGATTGCTGGTCTATGAGTACATGCAAAATAAGAGCCTCGACACCATTCTTTTTGGTACCACAATCATCCTTCCTTAGCTAGAACCATTTTTCTGTCATAGAAAAACAGCTAGAACCATTTGTATGCATGAAACTAAATAATTGATATGTTGTTACTTATTAGATCCTGCGGAGAAAATCCGGCTAGACTGGGCAATTCGGTTCAAGATAATTGAAGGAGTTACTCGAGGCCTTCAGTATCTCCATGAGGACTCTTTGAAGAAGATTGTCCACCGCGACCTGAAGGCAAGCAATGTTCTGTTGGATGCAGACATGAGCCCAAAGATCGGAGACTTTGGCCTCGCCAAGCTCTTCGGGCAAGATCAGACTCGTGAGGTCACCAGCCGGATCATCGGTACATTGTGAGTAAACTGATCACTACCGTTGTGGATCTATCTACTGTAATAACACATTCTTTCCACTGTATGCAGCGGCTACATGTGTCCTGAGTATGTGATTCGTGGACAATACTCAGTTAAATCGGACATGTTCAGTTTCGGCGTTCTTGTTATAGAGATCATAACGGGCCGGAGAAACAGCGGGCCTAACTTTTCTGGGCAAAATGAAGATACCTTAAGCATTGTAAGTATACATATGATACAAAGTTTTCAATAGCGCACAATAACTTCGCTATAGTGAGGCAGAATGAAGATAACCTTAAGAGCATCGTAAGTATCTATTTGATACAAAATTTGAAATAGCTTTGCCATAGTGTCGCCATAGTTTTTTGAGGACCCATTTGTAAAGCAACACACTTTTAATGCTAAATTAAAATTAACGCTATGCGGCTCTTTGGCTCCCAAGCTCATCTGCTCCCGCAATGAACAGTAAAATAAAAAATACTCAAAAAATACTTTTTTTTGCATGGAAGATGCTTCATTGCATGAGGTCCCTGCCAATATTTAGATTATTTGGAAAGTTGAGCAGCTCTGCTCAAATGTCCAAATGAGCTGAAAATTGGCATGGACCTCATGCACTTAAGAGTCTTTCTTGCAAAAAAATGGATTTAAAAAATAGTATATTGTTTGAATTTACTGTTAACTGGGTGCATATGTGCCCGGGCTCAGAAATGGAAATTCATCTACTCACTCTTTTCCGCTGTAGCACTAAATTTGGAGTCATTTAAACGTTGCTAAGATGTTGGAGGGCAAAAAATATATATTCTGGGCTTTTCGAAATCACATTGCATGGTTATCAAATTAGGATGCTCGATCAATACCTTATTTTTTTATGTATGCATGAACATGTCTATGTCAAATAGGACAACCCTTTCCTGCTCCTAATCCTAGCAGTGATTCCGTATATATCATATACTATGATGCTCGATTGTATGGTACTTTTCCAATTATTCATGATTTAGGCAAAAAATGTTAAATGAACTTTAGTTTCACTATAGCTCCTCTATTGCTTATCATAGTTTCTCGCTGAGCCGCCACTAAATGGCATTGCCGGGTATTTAAAAACTTTGGTTGATAAGAGAAACATATTAATATTAGCAGATACCAAGTACACTAGTCTCATACTCACTCCGTCCGAAAAAGTTTGCTAGATACATCCGTTTGAGGGACAAGCTTTTTCGGACGGAGGGAGTACGTAAAACTTGATTATATGTTTGGAGTGCAAGCTGAAAAAGTGCATGATTTATAAATGCTAGGTATGGAGCCACTGGAGCCAAGGAACGATTGCAGAGGTGGTGGATTATTCCTTGGGCAGAAACTACCCTGCGGCCGAGGTGCTCAAGTGCGTCCATATTGGTCTCCTGTGCCTTCAAGAGAACCCGGTAGATCGACCTACCATGTCCGAGGTCATGGTGATGCTCAATAGCGATACCACCAGTTCTCTGCCTGCTGCCGCAAGACCAGCATTTTTGGCCGAAGCAAGTTCAGGTTTCTCTCACAGTACGTTTGTCCACGGACTCGCTGAATAGTGGAGGCGTTGCCCGCTTTTTATTCATGTCGCTAAAGTCTCTTCTAGCAGAGCCCCTACCTAGTTGTGTCCTCGGCATCGATGCATGGCATAGCTGGCCATGTATGGCTACACATGCATGATAGAATTCTTGTATACAAGTTTCTCTATTTTTGTATTCTATTCACAAGCAGTGCCTACCTACGTGCTTTCTCTCTTGTTCGCTGCCCACCCATGTGATCTCGACGGTAAAATTTGGATCAACTTTATTTTTTGGTAGAAACTTTCAATCTATTCAGTAAAGAGAACACCAGAAATACGAACAATTACATTCATAGTTCGTGGGCCGCCTAGCGACGACTATAAGCACTGGAGCGAGCCGAAGGCTCGCCTTCATCATCGCATCTCCCTCACCTGTGCTGGCGAAGCTTACTATAGCAAACAATCTGTAAGTCATCTTGCTAAGGCCTCACAGGACAAGCACACACCAGAACAATACCGCCGCCAATGCAGAATGTATAGATCAGAAGGATCAAAATAGATCATTTGAAGACTAGATTCAAATAGATCCACCCAAGACCAGCACCGACCGTATCCCGCTAGATCCCACGGTGACGCACTACCACACGCCCTTCAACGATGCTAGACACATCATCAGGATGGATATGTGGGAGACATTATTCTTACTAGGGGACATTACCACTGCCACACAACCGCGACCGCCGTGTTGATCCAAACAAAAAGTGAGCGGGGACCCTCCTATCGGCGAAGGGCCAAGTCCTCCGCTCCTCAACGGCCGAAAGGCCATCAGAAGCTAGGTGGATAGGAGGCAAAGCCGACGGGAGGATGGAAAAACCTTGTAGCCTGGTGTCGCTTCCTGGGAGGATCAACCTTTTTTATTATAATAAAATGTAAAGTATTTTTTGAACAAATCTAAAAACGATGAAAAGATTTTATTTTTTTAGAAAAGTGATATTAAAAACTATGATTAAAACTGATATAAACAATTCAATTATTTCAAAAGAGTGATTGCAAATATTTGAAATAGCTAATTTCATTATTTCAAAATCGAATTTTACACTTATTTATAAACTACTCCCTCCATTCCATAATGTAGTGCATATAGATTTTTCTGAATGTCAAACTTTGCCAACTTTGACCAAGTTTATAGAGAAAATTGTCTACATCTACACTACCAAACATGTACATTATAAAAACATAACTCATGATATATCCAATTATGTGCATTTGGTATTCTAGATGTACCTATTTTTCTCCAAATATGGTCAAAGTTTGTAATGTTTGACTTTTAGAAAAATCTATAGCCACTACATTATGGAACGGAGGGAGTAATATTTCTTAATTATTTCAAGACAGTGATTTCAATTATTTAAAAAAATCAACTACTTCAAAAAATACATTATTTAAAACTAGTGATTTGACCTATTTCATAAAATTCAATAATATATATTTCAATAACCTCATTAACGTATATTTCAACAATTGCAGTAAATAGTTCAATAATATCATTTTAATAGTTCTGGAAATAGATGCTTCCAAATATTTAACTAAGCAGAGGCAACTATTTCGGTAATTTTAAGTACTTCACCAATTTCATAAACAGTTCTTTTCATCATTTCAATTATTTCAGAAATTAGCGGATGCAAAATCATACTCCAGATATCAAAATTCATATACTTCCTTCATGTGGAATTACTCGACACTCAAACGGATGTATATAGCAGTAAAATAGTGGGAATGACGAAGAAAAGGGGGCGATGCTCTGGATGCGGCCAAGACTATAGTCTGATCCTCAACGACGTCGCAAGGCACCTGGCCGCCTAAGACTCAATGGCATGATGCGCATTGTCTTCCCCGTCCGGCTCCTACCAGTCAGCCGCCATGCTTCCACCTAGCACCTACCTGTTGCCACTTCTCACATCTCATAAATCCGTTGTTGCTTTTTTGCTGTATGTAAGAGTCATAGACATAATTTTTTTTTAGAGATAGTGGAAGGGGAAATCAACTAAATTGCCATAAGATAGGGTACTAATTTTTTCCATGTAGTAGGTACCAAACATTTGGCATGTTGTTTTCACAAATGATAATTCCGACCTTTGCCATTTGAACCTTCGCCATCTCAACATTTTTGTTTATTTTTGGTACATGGAAAATTTGAGGGAGAGATTTTATTGAGAAAATATGGTAAATGTTGTCACCATTAATTCTTTGTGTGTGTGTGTGTGTGTGTGTGTGTGTGTGACATTTTCTATTGCAAAACCCACACTTTAAAAATGAGCAAGTATAGTACGCATTTTACATGGCAATTTCAGAACATTATGGTTTCCAAAACCAGGCTATTTTTACAAGTTTATTTGTATTGTATTCACATGGCAAATTTAGGGATTTTTTCATAAGTCATGTCAAATCTATTATATGCATTATGGCAACTTTTAGTTAACATAACATGGAAATTCTTATTATTTATGTACCTTGCCAAATTTGCCATGTGTCTCTGGTAAATATATTCTATGCATTGCGGCAAGTTTATTCAACATAATATGCCAAATTAAGTTTTTTCCTTCATATTTCATGGAAAAATTCTTTCTTAGGGGAGGTTCATTGCAGTGGGTGATGGATAAACATACTGCCAAAATGTTTCAATAGTTTTTCATATAGTCTCATGAAAATTTCATAACATTTTGGTTTCCAAAACATGGAAAATGTTGTAGTTTAGTTGTACTATTTTGTTCACACGACTAATTTTGGTCAATTTGATCCATATGTCAGGCAAATGGAAATCATTGCAAATTTGGTACGTGCAAGTGTTCACTTTTTTATAAAATGTTTTGCCATGGATCACGATAGCTTTGTTTGTATATAAGAGCATCTACAACCTGACCCCCATACCCGCCCCAAATGCCTGGACAGGCTATCCGGTCAGTGACCGGACGCAAAAACCGCACCCAACCGTGCGCTCCAAATCCGGCCCAAACACCCGGACTGGCCGGCTACCCCCATACCCATATATGGGGCGGATATAGTGAGGCCCAGATGCACTCGATCGGATGCGGGTGCCACATCGGATCAACCCGCTAGGGCCTGCGCCGACCCCACAAATACCCCACCCCATTGGACGAAACGCTAGTCAAACCCACTTTCTCAGTACACACTCGTCTCATCCACCTCCCTCGGCTCCTCTGATTCCTCCCAAACCCTTCCCCTCCCCTCCGCCATGGCCAACTCCAGTCAGGACTCCGACAGCGAGGCCGATCCCATGGACTGAGACGGTCTCATGAAGGTGGAATTTGGCAAGTAGGCGCTCACGCTCTGCATCGCCAACCACTGCTCGCATGAGGACACCGGCGGGAGCTTGAGCTCCATCGCGTCCACAACGAGCTCCTCCTCGTCTCGCTGGCAGAATGCCGGCCACGCTCGCCCTTCTAGCTCCGCGTCGTTCAAGATCTGGAGAAGGGTCTCCCCTCCCCCTCCGGTGCTAGCACCGCCCAGGAAGTGGTGGGTGCTTGTGCCCGCAGCTCCCGTGCGGATGCACATGCCAGAGTCGGAGGCGAAGGCAGCTCGGCGCAAGCGGCAGCTATCGGCGACCGCGAGGGAACCCGGCTCTTCTCGCCGGCAGGTGCGCTCCGTCCTTGTCGACCCAGATGTGCTCCTCAACGAGGTGATGCAGATGTCGCTGATAATGGCGGAGACTGACGCGCGTGATACGTCCATTTTACATCATGTTTTCCTACTGTTATTTATAGTGTTTTTATTCAATATAACACTTTGTGGAGTAATTCTAATGTCTTTTCTCTCATAATATGCAAAGTTTACGCAAAGAGGGAGAATACCGACAGCTGGAATTCTGGACCTCAAAAAGCTATGTCAGAGAGACCTATTCTGCACAATTCCCAAATGAGCTGATAGTTTACGGAGAATTATTTGAAATATATAAAAAATATTAGAGAAAAGAATTACCTGAGGGGGGCCACCCAGGTGCCCACTAGGCACCAGGGCGCGCCCACCCCCCTAGCGCGCCCTGGTGGGTAGTGGGCCCCCTGGCCAGCCTACGGTGCCCATCTTCTATTATATAAGGTCATTTGACCTGGAAAAATAAGGACAGGACTTTCAGGACGGAGCGCCGCCGCCTCGAGGCAGAACCTAGGCAGGAGCACTTTTACTCTCCATCGGAGCGATTCTACCAGGGACACTTCCCTCCGGGAGGGGGGAATCGAAGGTCATCACTAACAACCCTCTCACCTTAGGAGGATCAATCTTCATCAACATCTTCACCAGCACCATCCCATCTCAAAACCCTAGTTCATCTCTTGTGTTCAATCTTTGTATCAAAACCTCAGATTGGTACTTGTGGGTGACTAGTAGTGTTGATTACATCTTGTAGTTGATGCTAGTTGGTTTATTTGGTGGAAAATTATATGTTCAGATCCATTATGCTATTTATTACTCCTCTGATCTTGAGCATGAATATGATTTGTGAGTAGTTGCTTTTGTTCTTGAGGACACAGAAAAGTCTTGTTGCAAGTAATCATTTGAATTAGATATTCGTTCGATATTTTTATGATATGTATGTTGTGATTCCCTTAGTGGTGTTATGTGAACGTTGACTACATGACACTTCACCATCTTTGGGCCTAAGGGAATGCATTGTGGAGTAGTTATTAGATGATGGGTTACTAGAGTGAAAGAAGCTTAAACCCTAGTTTATGCGCTATTTTGTAAGGGGCTGATTTGGATCCATATGTATAATGCTATGGTTAGATTTTATCTCAATTCTTCTTTCGTAGTTGCAGATGCTTGCGAGAGGGGGTTAATCATAAGTGGGAAGCTTGTTCATGTAAGAACAGCACCCAAGCACCGGTCCACCCACATATCAAATTATCAAAGTAGTGAACGCGAATCAAACAAACATGATGAAAGTGACTAGATGAAATTCCCGTGTGTCCTCGAGAATGTTTTACTTATTATCAGAGGCCGTTCCGGCCTGTCCTTTGCTACAAAATGGATTGGGCTACCTTGTTGCACTTTTTTTACCGTTACTATTACTTGCTCATTATAAATTGTCTTGCTATCAAACTATCTGTTACCTACAATTTCAATGCCTGCAGAAAATACCTTGCTAAAAACCACTTGTCATTTCCTTCTGCTCCTCGTTTGGTTCGACACTCTTACTTATCGAATGGACTACGATTGATCCCCTTTACTTGTGGGTCATCAAGACTCTTTTCTGGCACCCTTGCCGGGGAGTGAAGATCCTTTCGTAAGTGGAATTTGGTAAGGAAAATATTATATTACATGCTGAAATTTACTATCACTCGCTACTATGGAAAACAATCGTTTGAGGGGTTTGTTCGGGTATCTTCACCTCGACCAGAAACATAAAGAGTTGTCCCTCAACCTACTGCGCCTACTGAAAATATTGTTTATGAAATTCCTTCGGGTATGATAGAGAAACTGCTAGCTAATCCTTATGCAGGAGATAGAATGAAGCATCATGTTATGCACCTGATATATGTGGATGAAATTTATGGATTGTTCAAGTTTGCAGGTTTACCCGGAGATGAAGTTAAGAAGAAGGTTTTCCCTTTATCTTTGAGGGGAAAAACATTGAAATTGTATAGGCTATGTGATAATATTGGAGCTTGGAACTGGAATCAATTGAAATTGGAATTTCACCAAAAGTTTTATCCTATGCATCTAGTTCATCGTGATCGGAATTATATATATAACTTTTGGGCTTGTGAAGGAGAAACTATCGCTCAAGCTTGGTGGAGGCTTTAGTCAATGTTATATTCCTGCCGCAATCATGAGCTCTCTAGAGAAATTACTATACAGAATTTTTATGCTCGGCTTTCTCGTAATGATCAATCCATGCTCGATACTTCTTGTACTGGTTCTTTTATGAAGAAGACTATTGAATTGAGATGAGATCTCTTGGAAAGAATTAAACGCAACTCTGAAGATTGAAAAATCGACGAAGGTAAAGAGTCGGGTATAAAACTTTAGTTTGATAGTGTTAAAACTTTTATGGACTTGACTCTGAGATAGTAGCTTCTTTTTGTGAATCATTTGCTACTCATGTTGATCTCCCTAAGGAGAAGTGGTTTAAATATCATCCCCCATTAAAGAAAACATTGAGGAGCCAGTTATAGTTAAGGATGAAACTATTATTTACAATGTTGATCCAGTTATGCCTACTGCTCATATTGAAAACCACCTTTCCCTGTTAAGATAAAGGAATATGCTAAGGTTTCGACCGTGGTCAACATAATTAATATTAGAGCACCTAGACCCTCTAGACAAATTAAAGTAGAACCTATTGTTGTTATGGTTAAAGATCTCTTAGTTGATAATGTTGATGGGCATGTTATTTGTTTCTGTGATCAAGCTGCTAGAATTGCCAAACCCGATACTAAAGATAAGAATAAACTTGTTGTTGGCATGCCTGTTGTCCTAGTTAAAATAGGGGATCATTGTTATCACGGCTTATGTGATATGGGTGCTAGTGTCAGTGCTATTCCTTTTATTCTATACCAAGAAATTATGAATGATATTGCACCTACTGAAATAGAAGATATTGATGTTACTATTAAACTTGCTAATAGAGATACTATCACACCACTTGGGATTGTTAGAGATGTTGAAGTCTTGTGTGGAAAGATAAAATATCCTACTAATTTTCTAGTTCTTGATTCTCCACAAGATGACTTTTGTCCCAGTATATTTGGTAACCTTTCTTGAACACTGTTAATGCTAAGATAGATTGGAAGAAAGAAACCGTCAGTGTTAATTTTGGTGATGTGTCCTATGAGTTTAATTTCTCTAAGTTTCGTAGGCAAACCCATGATAAACAATTGCCTAGTAAGCATGAAATAATTGATCTTGCTTCTAGTACCGTACCTCCTACTGATCAACTAGAACATTATTTGCTTGACCATGAAAATGATATGCACTTGCATGAAAGAAATGAAATAGATAGGATGTTCTTTGAACAACAACCTATTCTTAAACATAATTTGCCTGTTGAAACTCTAGGAGGTCCTCGTCCACCTAAGGGTGATCCTGTGTTTGAATTTAAATAATTACCTGATACTTTGAAATATGCTTATCTAGATGAAAAGAAGATATATCTTGTTATTATTAGTGCTAACCTTACAGAGCATAAAGAGAAGAGATTACTAAAAACTCTGAGGAAGCACCGAGCTGCTATTGTATATACTCTTGATGATCTTAAGGGCATTAGTCCCACTCTCTGTCGGCACAAGATTAAGATGGAACCCGATGCTAAACCAGTTGTTGATCATCAGCGACGATTGAATCCTAAGATGTAGGAAGTGGTAAGAACTAAAATATTAAAGCTTCTCGAAGCAGGTATAATTTATCCTACAGCTGATAGTAGACGGGTAAGTCCTCTTCATTCTGTTCCTAAGAAAGGAGGTATTACTGTTGTTCCTAATGATAAAAATGAACTTCTCCCACAAAGAATTGTGACTGGTTATAGAATGGTAATTGATTTCAGGAAATTAAACAAAGCCACTAGAAAGGATCATTACCCTCTGCCTTTTATTGATTAAATGTTAGAAGGATTATCTAAGCACACACACTTTTGCTTTCTTGGTGGATATTCTGGTTTCTCTCAAATACCCGTATCACAACCTGATCAAGAGAAAAGCACTTTTACTTGCCCTTTTGGAACCTATGCTTATAGACATATGCCTTTTGGTTTATGCAATGCACCTGCTACCTTTCAAAGATGTATGACTGCTATATTCTCTGATTTTTGTGAAAAGATTGTTGAGGTTTTCATGGATGAATTTTTGATTTACGGAACTACTTTTGATGATTCACTACTAGAAAAATGCTTATACATGGAAGTTTACCAGTAGCGTTTGTTTGTGCCCCCACACTACTGGTAATTACCAGTAGCGCTGGGTACAAAGAGCGCTACTGGTATAGATTAGCAGCAGCGCTGGTTTCTTTTGGGCACGCTACTGGTAAGTGTGCCACACCACACCACCAGATCAATAAATATTAGCAGCGTCGGTCTTCTACCCAGCGCTACTGTTAATTCAGGATCTATAGTGCATGTTCTCATAAACGCGCTACTGTTATTTCTTCTATGTGTACACTTTTACCAGTAGCGTGTCTTTCCTACCAGCGCTATAGCTAGTAGAACTTAGCAGTAGATATTTTGGCTGGCTACCATAGCAGTATCGCGCATTGGTAGCCAGCGCTACTACTATGGTCGCCAGCCAAAATACCTACCACCTCCCCCCCTCTTCTTCCTCCCCCTTCCTTTCTCCCCCTCCTCTTGCACTTGCTTGTTCCTTTCAATGCTCCCCCTCCTCCCCCTCTTCTTTGCCCCTCCACCCCCCCTATTAATGCACTCCTCCTCCCTCTTTCTTTCTTTGCCCCTCCACCCCTTCTTTTCTTTGCCCCTCCACCACCCCCTCCATTAATGCCCTCTCTCCTCCCTCTCTCTCCCTAGCTCTCTCTATCTCTCTCTCTCTCTCTCTCTCTCTCTAGCTAGTTAGAGCTATGTATATGTAGGTATCTCACTATCTAGAGCTACTAGCTAATTAAGAAGTTGCTCGATATCCCTCTCGACACATAGGTGAGCAAAAAAAAGTGTGTGTGCGAGAGGACCGAAACTATATATGCGCGATATGAGAATATACCGAATTGTGTGTGGCATGTGAGTTGCCTATATTGTGTATTTGATGAAATGTGGGTGACATGAGTTGCTTATGTTTTGCCGAAATGTCGATTCAATTCCGTTTCGGCGAATTTCGGGCAAACTCAATATGTCCTATGTTTAGGGAAGGTCATGCCGAATTTTTATATGAATTTGATCCATGCATGCATACGTGGTTATAATATTTTGCTCCGCGCAGGTGATCATGAAGTTCAATGGAAGGATGGTGGAAAGATACTGGCAATCCGCGGTGGACGACATGTATGAAAAAAGACTGAAGGATGTTGTATGTCCGTGTCGAAAATGCAAAGGAGGAGTCAGGCTCGACCCCTTTCAGGGTGGTAAATTAGAGCACCTGCTCATGCATGGTTTCATGGATGGCCATACTCAGTGGATAAGTGAAGATGATGATGAGGACGTCGACGGGGCAGGAAATAACGACATGGGGCCAGATGAAGAGATGACCGATTATGGGCCCGAAGAAGAAGACGGCCTCGGAAATGGAGATGGCGAAGAGGCAGTACAAGGCAGAGAAGACGCGGACACACCGCCGTCTTCGTAGCTACTAAGTTCAGCCATGCGGGACCCGCATGTTCGAGACCTGCTTCGCAAGAAGACGACTAGCGACAGAGCTGCTTCTAGAGAGGAGGCCAAACTGGCGCAACTGGAGGTAGACTCGATGACTCCTTTGTATGATGGTTGCGATCCCGAGGTGACCCGCTTGAGTTTCGCGCTAGAACTTCTAAAGACGAAGGCAAAAAACAAATGGATGGATGCAAGCCTGGATGAGCTTCTGAAGTATCTAAAGAAGGTTCTTCCCGCGGGAAGCCTGTGTCCTACTAGTGTCGAGGAGGCAAAGAAAATCGTGTGCCCTCTTGATCTGCCACACATTAGATATCACGCATGCACCAACGATTGCATCATATATCAGAATGAGCACACGGAAAAAACCATCTGTCCAAAGTGCAATGCTTCACGATATAAGAAGGCCGGAAAGAAAGCTGCACAGAAAGTTGTATGGTACTTTCCGATTACTCCGCGTCTGCAGAGGTATTTCGTAGATCCTAATGAAGCAAACCTTATGCACTGGCACGCGGAGAGGGTGAAGCCAGATGACGAAGATGATCCGAAGCTGAGACACCTCGCAGATGCTAGCCAGTGGAGAGCATTAAACGCTGAATTTGGTTTTTTCGCAAATGATGCAAGGAACATCGTGCTTGGCGCTAGTAGTGATGGCATGAATCCGTTTGGCAACCAGAACACCAATCATAGCACATGGCCCGTGTTTGTATGGATGTACAACCTCCCCACTGGAAGTGCATGAAGGAAAAATACATACACATGGCTATGCTTATTCAAGGGCCGAGAGAGCCGGGAAATGATATAAATCTGTATCTAGGGTTACAGAAAGAGGAGCTACAGACCTTATGGACAACGCCGGCCAAGACATGGGACGCAAGAAAAGGAGAGTATTTCTACATGAGAGCCGCACTGATCACGATGGTGCAGGACTATCTCGGTTACGGCTATCTCTCCAGCCAGGTGTGCCACGAATATTGTGGATGCACCAGGTGCATGGATGATACAACTTCTCTGCAGCTATCGAAAGATGGCGGGTCTTCGAAAATTGTGTACATGGGGCATTGAAGATGGCTCGAGAAGGATGACACGTGGAGAAAGCGTGGAGATCTATTCAATGGTAAGGCTGAGCATCGAGGTCCTCCATGTAAGCGTAGCGGTGTAGAAATATATGAGTTATTGAAGAACTGGGAAGAGTGCCCCTCACCGGGAAAGATGAAGAAAAAGGCGTCGGAGCCGCTGCTAAAGGTATGGAAGACGAGATCTATTTTCTGGGACTTGGAGTACCGGCCCAAACTCAACCCGCCTCATAGCCTTGATCAAATGCATATCACAAAAAATATCCTCGAGAGTTTGCTTGGAACATTGATGAACATGCCGGAGAAGACCAAGGATGGGCCGAAGGCAAGAAAAGACTTCGAATTTTTGACAATCAGGAAAGATCTCCAAATGCCTGGTAAAAAGTCATCAGAGGAGACGGAGACGGAGACGGAATATAGGGGCAAAAAAGTAATCAAGAAGGAAGAACAATATTGCCCCCCCCCCTCTTGCTTCACCTTAGATCCGAAGGAGGTCGATCAATTGTTCAAGTGCCTTGCCGGAATCAAAGTTAGTTACGGATACTGTGGGAAGATAAGCAGATATCTAGACACTAAGAAAAAAAGGTTCAGTGGGATGAAGTCTCACGAATGTCATGTGATGATGACAGAGTTACTCCCGGTTGCACTTAGAGGGATTATGGACACACACGTCCGTGAGACGCTTACTGAACTATGCACTTTTTTGATGCTATCTCTCGAGAGTTGATCAGTGTGAAGCAACTCCATAGGCTACAGGAACAGATCGTTGTCATACTAAATGAGCTAGAGATGTACTTCCCGCCCGCGTTCTTTGATGTCATGGTGCATCTATGTCCACATCGTGGACGACATCATCGACCTAGGGCCGACATTCCTGCACAGCATGATGCCATTCGAGAGGATGAATGGGGTCATCAAAGGATTCATTCGTAACATGTCTCGTCTGGATGGAAGCATAGCCCAATGATATCTGACCAAAGAGTGCATATCTTTCTGTGAGAGTTATCTAGGCACCGGAGACCCTGTTGTTGGTTTGCCCGTCAACAAGCACTGTGGAAGGCTCGAAGGCGAAGGTCACACCAACGGTCAGAGGGATGTGAATGTGGTCCACTCGGGCCGACAAAACGACTTTGACACGGCAAACTTAGTAGTGCTACAACACCTAGATGTGCTAGAAGATTTCGTGACACTGCACAAAGAGACCATCGCAAAGAACTACCGTGACTGTGGGGTGCACAGGACGGACGCTGAAGTTATTAGAGAGCACAACTCCACTTTCTTGCGTTGGTTCAAAGAGCAAGTTCTGGCTAATCCCCCGGAAGAAGGTTGTCCGGACGGAACGCTCATATACGCCTTAGCACATGGCCCGTCGACCAACCTCGCGACTTATCAAGCATACGATATCAACGGATACATGTTCTACACGGAGGACAAAGATATAAATAGTGATAACCAAAACTCAGGGGTGACGATGGAAGCCATGACCGGGAACGTAATTGAAAGATATTATGGAAGGGTCGAAGGGATCTGGGAGCTTAACTACTCTGGATTGCATAGCGCGACGATGTTCCGTGTCAGATGGGCTAAGAATGTATAAAGAGAAAACCAACATTTCACTACCATGTGTATAACCGACTACGATAGCGGGCCCGTCAACGCCGCCGGCAAAAATGAGCCATGGGTACACGCTAAACATGTGACACAATGTTTCTTCATAACGGACGCGAGCAATCCCAGCCGTGTTGTCATGAGGAGAGGCAAAAGGAGTATCAATGGAATGGATGGAGTCGCCAACGAGGAAGACTACGACCAGTACGGTGATCCGATGAGGGAAGATGATGCTGATGACGATGAAACATACGTCAAAAGAAGAATGAAGACTACATTACCTACGAAAGAACGTAATCCCTGGAAAAGGAAAGTCACGACCATGGGCTCAATTATTCGACAACGAACAAAAGAGGAAAGAAGAAGATCAGTCTAAAGCGTTGTCGCCGCCCAAGCTGACAAACTATCATAATTTGTGTGTATCTATTTTGTATAATGTACTTAACACCGTTAGCGGTCAAATGATGTAATATATATTATACACTAATTATTATCCGGAGGGTACGGTGTTATTGCTCCAACAGACCAAACCCTAGCTATACCCCTGCTACAACTTGTACAACAAGGAAATGAAAAAGAAAAATGCAAATGGAAGATAAAAAAAGAAAAAGGAAAAAAGAAAAAGAAAAATGCAAATGAAAGATAAAGAAAAAGAAAAATTTATCAGTAGCGCTTTTCGGGAGGACAAGCGCTACAGCTAACTGGCCACATAATTTTAAAATAAAAAAAATGTTGTAGCAGTAGCGCGTTTTCTACGCGGCCGCGCTATAGCTAACTTAGCTATAGCGCGTGTTGTCCAGCCGCGCTATAGCTAAGTTGCCTACAGCCCCGGCCGGACCTGTTGAGCCACACGCACCCTAGCTCTTCCCATCACTCTTTGTCGATCCCCCTCTCTCTTCCACGCCAGGCCACCGCCAATGCCGCACCACCCACGCCGCCGCCGACGCCGGGCTCGACCTCAACCCCGACCCCGACGCCGGCCACCGGCCACCGGCCGCCCGTCACCCCCTCCCCCTGTGGTGCCCCCCGGCCTGGCCCCTACCCCCATGCCGCCGCTCCCCCGTGCAGTCCCCACCACCGGTGCCATCTTCTCTCCGCCGGCAGGTCTCTCTCTCTCTCCCTCCCTCTCTCTCTCTCTCTCTCTCTCTCTCTCCCTGACCAAATTTGGTCTCTTCAGATCGACAAGGCTCAGCGAGGAGGAGAAGGACACCCTCAACCCCCTCCGTCAGCAAGTTGCTCGGCGAGGAGGAGCAGGACGCCCTCAACCCCCTCAGCCCCGGCGACCCCGTCCATGACGCCGACGTCCTCAACCCCGACGCCGACCCCCTTAGCCCCGGCGACCCCGACCCCGACGCGCGATGGGACACCCCCTTCCTTTTCTCCTGTTCTTAAATTAGGGTGAATTTTTTCTATGTAGGGTGTCCAAATTGAGTTCATGAGCAGTAGCATTTTGAAAATGAGCTTATGTTGCAGACCAGTTTTTCAATGTAGGGTGTCCAAATGAAAATGAGGCAAAACAAAGAGTAAATGAAAATGAAATTGAGGATTTTTAATTGGTAGTTGATGTCCATTTTGAAAATCAGGATTTTCAAATGAAAATGAAAATTAGCTTATGTTGCTGTCCATTTTGAAAATGTGGATTTCTAAATGTAAATGAAATTGTAAATGAAAATGAGGATTTTTAATGGTAGTTTAGTTTAGATTGATTGCTCTCCATTTGTTACTGCCATTATGTCTGTGCTTGTTTCTAAACAGAGAATGATGAGCAATAGCATGCATGTGATGACACACATCACTTGACATGCAGATGAGTATGCTCATGCTCACACTTGTTTACACTGGACTTATCAAATTTTCTTGTGAAGGCTGCATCTCCGTGATTGTTAGTGAAATGCTACTTCAGCACATAGTGCTTATTGTCATTTGCAGGGAAACCGATTCCGAGTGGCGTATGTTTTGCCGAAAATGTTGATTCATTTCCATTCCGCAAATTTCAGGCGCTCTATATGTGCACTTTCTAGCATAGGTCATGCCCAATTTTTCTGTGAATTTCGGCATGACTTGTGCTAGAAAGTTGGACATATCGAGTGCTCGAGATTTGCCGCGACGGGAATGAAACGACATTCAGGCAAAAGAAAGGTCACTTTTTTTGTCATAATTCACTTTACTATATAAAGCTCGATAATTAAACGACTACGACATTGAACCCTAGGAAACATGACCGACACTGATGAGGCCGGAGTTTCTTACTCCCAAGAAGGTCGAGCACACGCCTACCTCGACTTTCTGGCGGATCAGGAGAGACAAGCTGGGTGTCAGGACCCCCTTGTCATGACGAACGACGACGGTGGTGGCGCCGGCGCTGACACTGATGCCACCAACACCGGCACTGAGACGGGCCCTGATAATGTTGCTAACGACAGCACGGAAGGTGGGACCTCCCAAGCCAGTGAAGGAAAGAAGGCAAAGAGGACACGACGCCCAAATGAGCTCGGCACCGTAAGACTGGTGGTCACGGCGGTGCACCCCGGCAAGTTCGAGCCAACAGAGCCGCGGGAAGTGGCAGCATGTTACGGTAACCAACTAGCATGCATCCTACGGGATACCGTTAACATCAACACCACAAAAATACGGAAGAATGAACATTTGAAGTAGCCACTCCTAACTAGGTTGCAAGCAAGATTCCTGCCCACCGGTCGGAATGACGATGTCGACCCATGGGAAGAAGCTGCCATGAAAAAGAATCAACAACAAAGCCCTAGGGAAGTTCAGCAACGCATTGAGCGCTTGGAAAACTAGGGTGAAAAAGGCGATTGAAGTAGACCATGAAACCTACGCCGAGATTGTTGCAGACAATCCAAAAATTACGCTAGAGTACTTTGAAAAGTTCAAGGAGACTTGCAATGAAGAAGCTGCCAAGGCCAGGTCGGAGAGAGGCAAGCAGCTGCAGGCAAAGAACATGGGGAACCACCGCCTTGGAAGTCATGGTTACACGGGAAAGAGGCCCGTGTGGGCCAAGGAGGACACGGAACGTGAACATCTGGGGATCGCAGACCCATTGGCTGAGTTCACCGACCAGCAGGAGCACGACTTCATCAGGGCCTGATTCTCACGGGACCCAAAAAAAGAGTTCTTTCACCGACGGGCCGACTAGGCAATTCATGAGATTACTGGTAATTATCCTTTTACCACCTTATATATTAGCTTCTGATCAATGAAGTCTACTATATTCTAGTCACATTCGTAAACGATTCACGCTCTATTTTGTAGAGAGAGCAACACAAGCTTGCAGCCGAAAGTGACTCGTTGACTCAGTACAAGTGGGCCATGAATATAATGATGGGACACCCACCGGGCCAGCGGTCGCAATATGGACGTGTGCACGGAGCCGGGGACGGCGCCACATGGAAGTACTATTATAACGAGGGCCCCGAGGCCAAAGCACAGAGAAAGAAGTTCAGTCAAGTGACTATCGATGAGAAGGTGGCGCGGGCGATCGAGAAAACAAGAGCTGATACAAAAGCTGAGGCAATCCGGGAAGCGGTAGCTGCCTGTAGAAATGATATGGCAGCTGCCTTTACAAGCTTGATTCCAACTGTGGTCAGCTGGGTGCAACAAAATCCAAATGCGGCACCAACAGATTTTCCCATGCCCAGCTTCACCGGGAGCAACTCAATGAACAACTCACCCACACCCGTACCTACTATGGCAACCGCACCCACACCTACTCCAGCACCTGCTCCTGCACCCAGCTCTCACAGCAGCCCTAGCTCCGTCTCGGGCTTGAATGTCGGGCAGTTGACATTGGCTGAGCTCGATGACCTCACGGTAAATATGCGTCGCACCCTCATCAACACAACTAATTAATTAATCTTCAGTTGCAATTGTTTTTGGATCTCTGACGCCGCACGTACATGTCTTCGCAGGCCCGAATCCACTCCGTGCACCCTCCTTTGCCACATGAAGGGCGGGTTGGTGGATGTGGGGAAAGGTACTATAGTTAAGCCCAAGTCGATTGTTCCACCGCCGGCAGATGCCTGATAACGCCTTAAGGGTCTTCGTGGCGAGTGTGAAAGTGGCCTACGAGGGTTTCCCTCGTCCGATACAAACCGATGGAGAGGATGACGAGATCCCCACGCAGCTTGGCCAATGCAAAAATTGGTCGATCTGTGGCCGAAAAATCTTCTTCATGTCGACATGGCCGGGAGCACACCAACGGGACCTCAGGAAGGTATGACCACAACCCCACCTACACAACTACAACCATCGTCTATGCTGCTGGGTGAGATCGAGAGACGCGAGGAAGGAGGGCCAACCGTTCGGCGGATGATGCCATCTGCCCCATGGAAGAGGATATGGATCATGATATGGAGGAGGATGACCCTCTCCAGTATCTCAATCCCGCCTTTGACAACGAAGTAACGATGAGTCAACCATATGAAAATGGGATGCATGTACCAGAGCCGGAACGTCCTCGGGAGTGCAAGAAGTCTTTGTCATGCAATCCTTGCAGGACATGCCTCCTGATGCTAGTTCCACCCAAGCTCAAGTAATTAGCCAGAGTCGTCCAATGCTGAGCCCGACAACACTAGGGGTGGTGCTCAAGGAGGGTCTGACAGACCCACCAGCACCTGAGCCCGCCAAGAAGAAGCAGAGGAAGAGACCAACGAGAAAATCCAATAAAGCTACCAATGTTGGTTCTAGCAGCCAGCCGCCTTCGCAGACCAGGGTTGATAGTGTACCGATGAAACATGCGAATGCGCTAGTTGCCATAACAGGGGATCTAAGGAGACTCCATGACCATGTGCTTTCAACAGAGAGAAGCCTCCTCGCCTCGGATGATCCAGGATACCCACTTTATACGGTTCATGTGCCGAGCAGTTGCAAGATGTACGTCCACTCATGCCCCACGGACCTCTTCTTCCTGCGATTTGATTACATCTTCCAGATGTTTCAAATGAGGACACTTGATTTTACGTTCGTCCGCCTATATGCACTGCACATGAACTACATCGTCAGGAGAGAGCAAGTCACTGTTCTTGTGGTCGCGGAGCCATACTACATGCATGAGGGCTTCTTGTCAATCAATGAAGCCAACCGTCAATATGCGAGTGAGTACATCGAAGAATTCTTTGTCAGCAATAAGGACAAAGAAATGATTCTCCTACCTTATCATCCCGGGTAAGTCATCCGCGGATAGCCACTATAACACATACATCCTTTCGTGCATTTCAATAATTACTTTGCACGCATGGAAGCTAACTTGATTGTGTATTTTGTGCAACGGGGGGTGTCGTGCCATTCTCATCATTCTTTACTCGCGTTACTCCGGCGCTCTATATTTGGACCCGTCGAAGAACATACAGAAGAAAGATTACACACACATAAACTATGTTCTGGACAGAGCTCTCCTGGGCTTCAGCACGTGGGGTGGCTACATCCAATGCAAAAAAACAAATAAGGCCGGGCTGTGTTTCGGCCACAAGACTGACTTCTGTTGCATCCAGCAACCGGCAAGAAGTGAGAATGATGGATTCTACGTCATCCATCTAATGATGGATTCTACGTCATCCATCTAATGATGGAGTACAGAAGGGATGTGAAATCACTTTGTATGAAATCTTCATCCGATACCCATATCCAGAGATGGGCCGAAGCCTTTGGAGCCGTGCCGGATAATCGACTTCGAAATGATTTCTACCGGATCCAGCAGGAAATTGCGTCCATCATCATGAAAGACATCCTCGAAGAGAACGGGATGTTCTATGGCGGCCCAATATCGTGAGCTGACGTCCGAACCCGCATAGCCCTACAGCGTCAGGACATGACGCCTTTCACTAAGCTTGGGTGCACCCTCCCAGATATGGACAGATGGGAAAAGTGCACTCCTTGAAACAATGTGTCTGTTTAGTTACTTGTTACTTTCTATACGATGAAACTTCGAATGTCTCAGTACAACGAAACTATTAGATGTAAATGGTGCCGCGTTCTAGTTAATTAGTTTTGGTACGATGAAATTTGTTAACTATGTTTACTATGCGTTGCTTCTATTTCATAACTGTTTGTCCCCACAGGCCGACGTATCTTATGCTGCATATTATCGTTGAATTTGCTTGATGATATATATGCAACTCTGATAGGTATATAGATCAACGATGGCGAGGAATTGTATGCCGTGTATGTAGGGAATGTTCCGGGTATGTACGATGAGTGGCCAGAGTGTCAGGCCCAAGTGTACCGCTTCCCGGGCGGAAGCCAGAAAGGGTTTGATAGCAGAATGAAAGCTGAAGCTAGTTACTTGAGATTCATAGCACAACAGAGGATTCATAACCAGCGCCGCAAAAACTACTACATAATCCCGCTTTTGCTCATCGTGATCACTCTTATCTCGTATGTCATAGTTTAGGTAGATGATGAAACATTTGTCTGCGGTGACAATGTAAGAGACATGTGATCATTAACTTGTATCACTATTTCGAGATGATGATGAGATCGACATCATTTGTGTTCGATAATGATGATACGATGAGACTATGTTGTACCACTTCGATGATGATGATGAGACATTCCTTTTTCATATAGTTTCAATGTATGTGAATGTTGTAATTGTATAAAACCTGTAAAAATACAAATACAGCAAAAAAAATACTAGCAGCAGAGAGGGGTTTTGGAGTAACAGCAGCGCTACCTTACTAGTAGCGTTGGACGAAGAGGCGCGCTACAGAGTATTAGCAGTAGCGATGGCCAGAAGCGCGCTACTGCTAGGTATAGGTAACAGTAGTGCTGGGTAGGAACCGCGCTACTACTAAAATTTAGCTGTAGCGCCGTAGCAGTAGCGCGGGCACCCGTGCTACTGATAGCCAAAAAACCCACGCTACTAGTAGCCTTTTTCCTAGTAGTGATTGCTTAAGCAACCTTGATCGAGTTTTGCAGAGATGTGAACAAACTAATCTTGTGTTGAGTGTTGAGAAGTGCCACTTTATGGTGACTGAAGGTATTGTCTTGGGGCAAAAAAATTCTGAACAAGGTATTGAGGTGGATAAAGCTAAGGTTGATGCAATTGAGAAAATGCCGTGTCCAAAAGATATTAAAGGTATAAGAAGCTTTCTTGGTCATACTGGTTTCTATAGGAGATTCATTAAAGACTTATCTAAAATTTATAGGCTTCTTACCAATCTCTTGCAAAAGCATGTTCCATTTGTTTTTTATGATGATTGTGTAGAAGCCTTTGAAACACTTAAGAAAGCCTTAACTTCTGCAGCTATTGTCCAACCACCTGATTGAAACTTGCCTTTTGAATCTATGTGTGATGCTAGTGATTATGCTGTTAGTGCTGTTCTAGGACAAAGAGTTGATAAGAAATTAAATGTTATTCATTATGCTAGTAAGACTCTAGACAGTGTCCAAAGAAATTATGCTACTGCTGAAAAGGAATTTCTAGGAGTTGTGTTTGCTTGTGATAAATTCAGATATTACATAGTTGATTCTAAAGTAATTGTTCACATTGATCAGGCTGCTATTAAATACGTTATGGAAAAGAAAGATGCTAAACCTAGACTCATTAGGTTGGTTATTTTGTTACAAGAATTTGATTTGCATATCACTGATAGGAGAGGAGCTGAGAACCCCGTAGCTGATAACTTATCTAGATTAGAAAATATTCTTGATGACACACTACCTATTGATGATAACTTCCCTGATGAACAATTAGGTATAATAAATGTTTTTCATAACACTCCTTGGTATGCAGACTATCCTAACTATATTGTTGCTAAATTTATACCACCTAGTTTCACGTACCAACAAAAGAAAAAAATTACTCTATGATTTAAGACATTACTTTTGAGATGACCTACATCTTTATAAAGAGTGAGTAGATGTTATTATTACATGTTGTATACCTGAGCATGAAAAGGAACAAATCCTACGGAAATGTCACTCCGAAGCCTATGAGAACACCATGCAGGAGATAGAACTGCTCACAAGGTATTAAAATCTGGTTTTTATTGGCCTACTCTTTTCTAAAATGCTCGTAAGTTTGTCTTATCTTGTGATGAATGCCAAAAAATTGGTAATATTGGTAAATGTCAGGAAATGCCTATGAATTATTCATTTGTTATTGAACCATTTGATGTTTGGAGCTTTGATTATATGGGACCTTTTCCTTCCTGAATGGGTATACTCATATTTTGGTTGCTGTTGATTATCTCTACTCCTTATGAAGGAGTTGGTACGTCGTTTCGTTCGTTCGTACTCCCTCTTGATCCCACCGATCCACTTGATCGTCGATTTTTTTACGTTCGCTCCAATCTCCCTTCCTCTAGCGGTAAAAAAACCAGCTGCCCACGTACCTTCCAAAAGAAAAACCCGTTGGCCACGTCCCCACATAGTAAAAAGGAAAAGGAAAAAATAAAATAAAGGAACATCCCCGTAGACTGCGCAGCCTCCCACGTCCCACCTCCCCCTATCCTCTCCCCCGCGCCGCGACCAATGTTGTCACTCCCATCCCAACCGCCGCTGGCCCACGGCCTCCACACTCCGACGCATCTCACCGGTGTCGTGAACCACCGACTTCGCCCACCTCCTCCACGGGATCATCGCCCAACCCCACCAACTCGTGTGACCCTTATCCCCACAGGGGACAAGTCCTGCGAGACGCCAAGCCGCCGAGCTCCCCTAGCTGGCCGAGCCCTCCACACCCTCGCCGCGTCGGCAGCTGTCAGCGACGCATGGGCTACGCCCGCTCCTGGCTCCACTGAAATCCATGGTCAGATCTGTCCTTGGGCATGACCGCTCAATTCTGCTGGACACATTGATGTGGTGGAGGTAGTCCCAATACCGGCAGCAGTTCATCCTGCCGCCCCGAGCTTCATCCACCACCGATGCATGCGAGTTACTCGACAGCCTGGCTGAACTTCTTCTTGAACACTTGGGTGACCCGCCGCACAACCACTAATTTTGGCTTGTTCATTCTCTCCAAGCCTATTGACTAATTAATTTGGTTGATTGCCTGTGGAATTCATGGTGGTGATGGACATTTACCTGCCCAATGTTCTCATGGAGTTTTCATGCAACTAGCAGGTCGTCCATGCTGTTCTTTATGCATTTAAAAAAAAACTAGTCGTCAACCCGTGCAACTGCACGGGCTAGAAATTTTAATATTAGATATAACAAAGTTGTGAAAAATTGGAAATGTCAAGCAATAATATGAATATGTTGATATAGGTTATTATTATTACACATGCATGCGTACATTGGTCCTTGATTGGACATAGGGTCCGATGAAGTTACACAACTTCGACTACTCAAAATTTTTGTGTCAAATTGTGCCGCAACTGCATAAATATTGTTGTTGCGTGATAGGAAACCACCTCATACTTATCGATGATATGTGGAAATAGGGATGTGCTACTTGATGAAGATATATAAGGATGTATGGTTTATGTTGGTGGAAATTGTTGTTACGCATGCATTCGCGATCAAGTGCGCTATTTTGGCATATATCTTCGTTTTTGCTAGAGAAGCATGGTAGAATTATAGAGAGTATTTTTCTATACATATTTAAAAAAAAGAGATTTGTCTATATTCTCATTATACTGTAAGCACCATATATTATTCAATTCAGATTAGAAGTTCTCGTCTCTACGAACAATTTATATAAACTATCCATACTAATATCTATATCGCATAGACAATCATGTATTTACATGAGATCGTTGTGGTACATGATACAGCCAGATTCTTTTTGTTATTGCAGCAATTTATAAGTATTTAAATTTGTTTTAATAGCTAGTTTCTTCTGTGTTATAAGGACAAAGTAAGACATGCATAGACTTGCAAATACATATTAGCAATCTGCAACTCCAAAGTATCATGTGAATCCATGTAAGTCAAGAATCGCGTGAATATCAGGCAAAGTAGTATTTTTGTAAAAACAACACATAATACTAATCGACAGTACACATAATTCAACACATATGCATCACGACACCACTACCTTGCACATGGTGATATAGGATGGAGTTGAATCTGGTCCGCTCCTCTACAACTTAATCGAGTAAACTGTACAGCTCATAAATAGGCATGTATATAGTAATTTTTCTTTTGATCAAACACTTGGTATACTAATGATCACATAATACATTTATGTAACATTTCTTACTTGTGAAATCTTTTACAAATTGGAATCTAGGAATATTATTAATACCCAGAAGAAATACTACTATTTGGAGCATATAATAACTGGTACTATAATTAATTGTACCAAAAGTTACACATATTTTTTATTTTTCGATTGTTCTCTACAGATTTATCAGCGCCATTATTTCTCTAAGGTTGACATGTATATGAACTACTGTCTGTATTGATGTGCATTCAGACAAATATCATGGACAAACACACATACTGTTTAGCACATGTAGTTGTAAATCTTAGGTTTTGAAGTAAACATGACATTGCTTACTTAATTGAATTACATGGGAATCCTTCAAACAAATTAGTTGTTCCTGCTGAATTATTCTGAAGAAGGTAGAACACTGATTTCTAGTAATAAGCAAATATATTTATAACACATCTTACTACCATGTATATGGAGTGAGCATCAGAGAAATGACCAAGTGTTGTGCAAGGATCATTCTGACTATCCAGTGGGAGAATAGAAATAGGATACTAAGCCCAGGAAGAATAATTATGTCCTATAAACCTGCAAATAAGAAGCATGCATTCACCATATATTAGAATTCCGAATTTTATAGTTCCTTTGCATGTAGGAAATAAGCTTTGCCCCTTGTGATATGGATTATCACGTAGAATGGAGGACAAACAATTTATGGCTTAGCAGAATCAAGGAGGAAAATTACTACATGTAAAGTATCAAAACGTTGTGATAGCTCGAACCCCACCATGTTTTAACTCGTGCTCTTAGCATGACATGAAAAGAGGGGCTACTCTCCAATCGAAGTGAAAATAGTAGAACTTTGAACATATATATATATATATATATATATATATATATATATATATATATATATATATACACGCTATTCTAAAAGCAAATGGTCAAACACTCAAAATAGCTTAAGCGGGCACTGCTTGCTAACTCAAGCACATCGCAACATGGTATTAAGTCAAGATTTTGCAACCGAGAGGGAAAGGCAAAAAAATAAAAATTAAGGATTCTATTCAAACCTGTGAATCCAAGCTAGTTTCTAACTATTCTATTGCTCATAGTTTTGCCTACGCTATGTAAAGTATGATACACAGCATGTTGAAAAATTATAACCAATTAAATAGAAGATATTTAATTTAAAGGCATAGTGCTAGGAGATCATCTCTCAGAGCAATCATCGCTGACATAGACCTTCTGTTAAATCGCATGTCTAAGTAGAACCCAGAGGTCTTTTACTTTTCCATTATATGGAACCTTCATTTTGACCTTTGGGGACTATAGCCGCCTCAAATATGCAACTTTAAAAAAAAAATAGTATAGTGTAGTAGGAGCCTCTCCTTGTGTTCCATAAAAATAGCAAAGGGTATATTTCCTTTAGCCTACATATTATACAAATAAAAATGGCGTTACTTAATTAATCGTCAAACTGAAAACACATACTATATTTTAAATCAAAGATGCACCTTATGTGAGAATCATGCATGTTTTATTTCTAATCAGTTAGCCAATAAAATAATAGCATCGTATTATTAAATAAATTATTTTTCAACTGAATCAGACACGTGGGGTTTGAAAAAATTAAAAGTATACGCGAAGATGTTACGCAGAAAATGTCAATATATAAAATTTGTTTCTATAGGCAGATATGTGAATTCCGTACACAAATAGGTCTGTTCGCTTTACAACAGATCCACTGAAACCAAAAACCTGAGTTACTACATGTAGTGCTAAAAAATATCAGATATAGAATATAAATGAGAATGGAATACTAAGTGCGTCTTACATAAATTATAAGATCTTTTTAATAGCTTCCTACAATATTACATAGCATACACAACAATGAAGCATTAAATGAATCGGTATTCTAAATATGTAAAGAAGAATAGGAAACACAAAGTGGCTGCTGCTCGAGCAACTACAACATGCAAATACCATGCTTGAAAATTTTCAAGCGTTCTGTTCGCTTTTTACCCAGATTCAGTATGGATTAAAAAACCACAGTACTTAATTCCATGTTTTCCATCTATGTAAGTTTAGTATGCATATTGTATCCTAAATTCAAGTATCATGTTCGACGAATTTCATGATAGGTTTACTTGCCTGTGGGCTTGTAGAACCAACAGCGCACTCGACAACATCGGACAAATAAATCGATCTGCTTTCCATTCGCTCTAGGTTCTTCAATGGGAAGCAGCACGATCCACTTTAGACCACCATCAGTAGACCTGATCCTACGCTGCATCGCATCGTTATATTGCAGTCTGCTCCGAACTTATGTCAGGGAGAATAGTTAGGCGATGGATTTGATAGTTGGCCTTTTTTAGATCAGAAACGTGTGTGTACTTTGTAGCTGTCAGTAGGTGGAGGGCAGCTCGGTGATCCTGACAAAGAGGCATATTGCATCCTAAATTCAAGCACCATGTTCGAAAAATTTCAGTATAGGTTTACTTGCCTGTGGACTTGTAGAACCAACAGCAAAATCGAAAACATCGGACAGATAAATCGATCTGCTTTCCATTCGCCGTAGGTTCTCCAATGGGCAGCAGGATGATCCACTTTAGACCAGTGTTTTAAATAGCGGGCTATGGCATATAGCGGCAACCCTCAAAAACAGCTATAGCTGGGCTATAGCGGGCTATAGCGAGGCTATAGCGGCAAATTGTACATGAAATCATTTAGCGGCAACATGCTCAAACAGCTATAGCGGAGCTATAGCGGGGCTATAGCCGGCTATTTAAAACTGTGCTTTAGACCACCATTGGTAGACCTGATCCTACGCTGCATCTTGCAGTCAGCTCCGAACTTATACCAAAGAGAATAGTTAGACGATGGATTTGATAGTTTGCCTTTTTAGATCAGAAACGTGGGTGTACTACTTTGAAGCTGGCAGTAGGTGGAGGGCGGCTTGGCGATCCTGACAAAGCGGGAGATCGATCGCCGTTTGGTCATGCCGGGCGGCGAGTGCACTTGATGGCCATGGGATGTCCCTCGGTGAGAATAAACGCCACCACCGGCCATAGATAGGAAGAGAAGAATTGAAGGAGGTGGGGTCGAGGGAGATATCTTTCTTTTCTGTTTTTGCGTGATTGTTTTTCCTTTTTCAATCCGCAGAAGATTTTATTGACAGATCTGTTTTTTTTTTCTTTCCTTCACGGGATTTTATATGGAAGGAGGCTATCTTTTTTTTGAGCATGGAAGGAGGCTATCTTTTTTAAAGGAACCGATGGATGCTTTGTTTGTTTTGAACACAGTACAGACGCAAGCGCTCATATACACGCGCATACACTCACCCCTATGAACGCACACACGCACACCCTACCCCTATGAGCACCTCCGAAAGACTGTGCCGGCATATCATCTTGGAATTTACGAAGTCACCTTCGTCGTCGACGGGAACGTCTCCTCCCACTGAATGAGCATTGCCGGAAATCCTGAAATAAATCCAGGAATAAATGCGAGCTCCAGGATTTGAACCCTGCTGGACTGGGGATAGCACAGTCCCTCTAACCATCCAACCACAGGTTGGTTCGCGATGCTTTGTTTGTTTGTTAAGCCAATCTTGAACGTGTCGCATCCTTTTATTTTGTACGGGACCATATGTGTTACCATTGTTTGCAATTCGTTTTTTTATCTTGGAGATGCATTCTTTGTTTTTTTTCGAAGTTAGATGGATTCTTTCTTTGTCAAACGTGTCTACCTTAATTATGGACGGAACCATCTGTGTAACACGCATGTTTACTTTTTATCTTGGACGTTAATTCTACAATCCAACGGTGTAATTAATTTTGATGATGTGGATTACTGAGAAGGCCTTAAAAGGTGCCTCCAATTAGTAAATATAAGATAAGATACTAAAGGGAAAGGCATGAATGTGTAAGTTTTGCAGCAGTAGATTCAGAATGAGTTAAAAAAAAATTATACAATTCTTGAACCTCTTTAGAATTATGCAATCATCTCCTCGGAGTAGTAAGGAAGGCATGCGTCAGAGGCCAGTCGACAGAGGGAGTGCATGTTTGTGTTTCATTAGGGGGATAGTTGTGAGCAATGCATACATCTAGGTTTTCCATTTTTATTTTAGAGACGGCAAGCAACTTTGTTGTGGGATTGTCTTGTTAGTTTTTCAAAATAGAAATTCAGTGATGATCATCTTTTATCAGCATAGGTTTAGAGATAACTTTAGTTAGTAAACAAATTATTTTCTTGCAGGTCAGTTCTGATGTGTGTTCAATAGCTCAATTTTGTTTTGATCTGCTACGTTTAGTCATTGTTGGCTCTAGCATCAACACTAACTGTCACACCCACGCCGCCCCATGGACACCCCTGACCGAGGTGTGAGTCGGTGCTTGCCGTGGGTGCATCAGCCTCGGCGCAGTGGCTTGCACCCATCGAAAGCTTTGAAGCCTGGGAAAGCCGCAAGACCAGATGTTCCCCTCAACCTGAAGATGTGAACTACACAGCTTCTCCCGCTATGTGTGTTGCTTCCGCTGGATGATGCTTTATCGTCGTTGTTGCCTCAACCCTCCCAATTGTCGTGTTCTTCCCTTCTCTTCTTGCTCGATGAGGTTGGTCATGCTGCTAGCTTTGCATTCTATGGAGTCTCTATCTCTACCTATGATAAATTCAGTATCGTTCTACACACGTGTTTGTACCAATCCAAGCCCTGGCTGATGATATAGTTTTGACTTGTAATGATCTGACTATGTATACCTTTTATGGGATATATGTATGTCTGTATACATGATTAAGTTCTAGGCAAAAGAGGGGGTTGTATTTTAACTCGGTGTGGAACATCGTCTTTTAACTGAATCTAGATGTTTATTCAATCTGAATTTAGAAGTTTTATTTAGCATGTAATAGCTAGCTTGTGATTTCCTATGCAGAAACCTGTAATTAATTTTCTTTAGCTGCTAGCTTTGATACTATAGATGGCTAGAGCACCATGTGGTGACTTCGTTCTCTGGGCTGCTCGTGATGTAGTTCTAGAGCAGCTTCAGCGCCTAGGTAAAAATTCAATTTCGCAGAGTGGGATAACTCCCACTGTTTTCACTTATTTTGAATTGACAAATCCTATAATAGCATGAATAATTGTGCAGATGCCATAGTTTGCTAATTACTACGATGATTTGTCGGATGAGGAGGTGTGTGAGATGCCGCCCAAGGAGGTCGCCGCCGGTCAGGGGGAGGAGGGAGAGAAGGCTGGAGAGCCGAGGTGGAGGCTGACGGGGAAGAGAAGAAACGACACCTACATGCAAGATAACCGCTCACAGGAGCCAGGAGGAAAGCCGGGGCCGGCGGAGGTGTGGCTTTCTAAAAACTAAACCTTTCCTCCGTAGTGCATAGCTTCTCTATAGAACATGCAATTGTTCTTGGGTGGTACGACTATGGATAACATCATTACTTTGGGCAAACTAAAATTTACAGAGGAAGGCCTAGGGGCTAACGTTAGGTTAAGTAAGGTTGGTTTTGTATCTTCTGTATTTTGTTGAAAATGAAGTGCTTCCACCAACATGAATATTCCATGAAAATCAGACTTCATATTTGGTAAAACATGAAGCTCAAGTCTCTATAGATATCCTCTGTAGATCAAGGATATAAATTATTATCTGCGTTCATCTCGTGTATTTTCATGGATCGTTGTGGTTGAACCTGCAAATCCTCATTGAGATTTAGATGTACAGGATAAGAGTGTCGAGAAAGTTAACACATGGAGTAATCATATAATTCTACCATGGCTTAGTGCTGCACATATGTTGAGGTAGTTACGCAGACATCTGTTATACCTAGGTTCTTACTTATACGCACTTGTACATTCTATTGTTATTGTTGATTGAAATGTTTGTTATTTAATTTGGTTTCTTAAGATGATGTCATGGTAGTGTTAATTAGTCTCTGTAAAATGCTCTAACTGATGGTTTGCCATATAGCCATGGATTGTATATAGTTTGGTTTCGGCACTCTAAAATAATAAATGGTTCCTTTGTTTGTTTTTGTGTTTCATAGCAAATTGAATAATTAGAACCCACAAGGGAGTTTCAGGATTTGTAATGAAATCCTATTGTCACTCAGGATATAATGTCCAATATTTCTAACCAATGTAAATTCTAGCTTCTGTGAGGTTAGAAGGTTCTTTTAAGAATATAGCTGAACTCCAGATTATCTTCGTTTTGATCAACGCTTCTACTAGAGTTCATTAACTATGTCAGATGTCTGTTGGTGTTGGCATCACATAGTCCCTGTCATGGGCATGCCCTATTCTCTGAAGTTTACCAAAACAACAAATATTTAGTTGGATCATTGACAGCGTTTCTTGTTTTCTCTATTAAAGGAGTTCGAAAAATTACAGGGTTTTTCAGTTTTATCTCTGCTTTCTTCGAAGGTATGCTCGGATCACTTCTAGAGATCTGGATAGGAAAGTTTGCTCCTTCCTTACTACAGCCATATGACCAATAAAGATGATTGGAAAAGCTTCCAATCATAAGGTGAATCTTCTATAGTTTAATTTGGGGTATATTTTCTTATAAATGTGTATTGTTGCGTACATAAATTGTCTCAGTTAGACGAACAATTTTTTATTTAGCGGTGACTTAGTTGGGACAGGAATAGGATTGCGGCGGGGCTGGCCAAAGGACTGCACTACTTGCACTTTTTGTGCAGCCCAGGATACCATATTGCAACCTAAAGCCATCGAATGTAATTCAGTTAAATATATATGTTCTCATTTTTCAGACTTCAGTCATCAATTTAGTTAAATCTGTTAGCTTACTGATTGTTGCATAACTACCATTTCTCAAATCTACAACGCGGTTTCTGTGTATGTTTATTTCAAAATGGTGAGATATAATTAGTTATTCACATTTTAGCGGGGACAAATATTGATTCTTAAATGCAGGCTAACTGTCAATTAATCTTTTATGTATAATACCAGCATGTGTCGTGATAATATAAGAATGCAACATTGTACTGCCATATAATCTATCATTTTTTGGAACCATAAGCATGCAACATGTACTGCCAAAACAATAATTATCAAATGTTGTCAGAGAGATCTAGCTCAATATGGGTTCAGAAGGCAATTGTCAAAGATGAAAACGTGCACAACTACATTGATAGTAAATTCTCTTTAAGGATTTTATTACCAAGAGGCACTTGAGTGGTTTGCTCCACGGTATAACTAACGAGCATTTACTTGGCTTCCTTCGTTAGTGTTTACTTGGCAACGCACGGGTATTTCACCCAATGTAGTGCCACAAATCTCATCCTATCATATAACCCTCTTCTCATTGTATTGTATATATTCATTATATTGATGCATCAAGGGGTTGCTAATTGTTGCGAAGTGATATCTACATTGCCAACAAAGCAAATAAGGTTAGTGCGAAGAAGACACGCGTCAGGGAGGAAGTAGGACATGCACAACAGAATGGGGATATATTTAGGATGTGATGAAAAACCGCATGCTATAGCAGAGAGACATGGATTGGAGCCAAGTCGAGTTATGGGCGGAGATGAGATAGAGAAGACAAGATGAAGACTTGTGGCGGGAAACAAACACGGCATGATTTAGACGACAAGGGTGCCGTTCCTCCTCGTCGCGCCACACCGGTGTGCTCGATGTTGACTAAGAGGACGCGTCTCTCCACCTCTCTGTGCCATACCATTGTGCCTCATTTAGACGATGAGAGCGTCGTCCCTCCTTCTCGCCATGTCACACCGCTGTGCATGATGTAGACGACAAGAGCACCATCCCTCCCCCTCCTCGCCGCATCACACATTTTGCTTGTTGTAGAGACGAGGGTGCCGTCAGCGGTGAGCCATTCTGCACCGACCAACAGGATCCGGCTGACCAGGATACCATATCGGCGGGGGCGCCGGCTCCGTGCCGATGTGGCGGCGGGACGGGTTGTCATCAGAGAAGGAGGCCAACGATGCCGTGGTGGGGAGAGGATGATGTGGGTGACACCATTGAGAGAAGGTAGGCTATGGGGACGACATGGGACGGGCTCGACCAGTTGGGGGAGGAGATGCCAGGGAGAGGATGGGTCGACCGACGCCGTGAAGGAGAGAAGAGGATGCGCCACACCATCGATGGAAGGGAGGCGGCGGCGAAAGACACGGATGTGCGGATGTGAGGGGAGAGAGTTCTTTGGGAAGCCAAATATTCAGATGTTGGCAACACTTTTTGATAGCATGCTTGGGGCGACTTGGTAAGTAAGGTCTCTTGTCCATTGTTCCATGATTTATGGTTTCTAATAGCTACCACTTGTAGATTTATCTTAAAATATGCATTCATCGACCGATACATATTGTACGTCAGCGGCAAACTTGTACGCCGTGTGTATATATTAGACCCTATCCATACATCATAGTCGCTAGAGATTAAACTCTGAGGCATTTAGTGAAATTACAAAGATTTGCGAGGCAATTCAACGATGCACTCCAAATTGCGCAACCTGGCTGAAATTCCGACATATCTAAATGACAAAGTATATTTCTGGTTGGTATTCCAATGAGCACAGATAGATAAATTTATATATTTCAATATAATAATATTCAAGATACACGCATTTATTTTTGTTATCACTATATTGAAGATAATATTAATTTAGAATATTGCAGGGATGTGTCTGCCTATTTTGTTGTTGATTTTATGCCCTCATGAAATAATAAAGGATTGGTTCATCCTGTTTGCACGATGAGTATTCTCCGTTGCATACTTTTAGGCTTTCCATGTAAAATATTCGTACTAGGTAGACATAATGCTTGTGCAGGATGATTATGAGTTGAGGAAGAAGTTTTTATTATATTTTCTCAAATATCATGCGAGTGAAGCTAAAGACAATATTCTGACATTGTGCGAGAATATCTAATTTGTAACAGATTAATAGTTGGGTCATTGATTTCTATGTATACATCGTCTAATTACCTTGTTCTTCAAACTACATTTCAAGTGAAGTGGACATTTATCTTGTTCTTCAAACTATATTGCAAGTGAAGTGGACATCAATTATTATCCAATTGTTACTAGCTATCTTTTCTATTCATGATAATTTTAACATGCATTATGTTTATATAACTCTAGCAAAATAATTCAAAAGCCCGTAGCAACGCACGGGCATTCTACTAGTGTTACTAAGTGGGTAGAAGCTATTCCAACTAGTAGAGCTGATCACAACACCTCCATTAAAATGCTGAAAGAAGTTATTTTCCGGCGGTTTGAAGTCCCTAGATATTTAATGACTGATGGTGGTTCATATTTTATCTATGTTGCTTTCCGTAAATTGCTTGCTAAATATGATGTCAACCATAGAATTGCATCCCCTTCTCACTCTCAATCTAGTGGTCAAGTTGAACTTAGCAATAGAAAAATAAAGTTGATATTACAAAAGACTGTTAACAAATCTAGGAAAAATTGGTCTAAGAAACTTGATGATGCACTGTGGGCCTATAGAACTGCTTATAAAAACCCTATGGGTATGTCTCCATATAAAATGGTTTATGGAAAAGCATGTCACTTGCCTCTTGAGTTAGAACAAGAAGCATATTGGGAAATTAAGGAACTCAATTATGACTTCAAACTTGCCGGTGAAAAGAGATTATTTGATTTTAGCTCACTATATGAATGGAGAACCCAAGCTTATGAAAATGCCAAATTATCCAAAGAAAAAGTCAAAAGATGGCATGACAAAAGAATCCAAAAGCGGGAATTCAAAGTTGGTGAATATGTTCTATTGTATAATTCTCGTTTTAGATTTTTTGTAGGAAAACTTCTTTCTAAGCGGGAAGGACCATATATCATTGAAGAAGCTTATCGATCTGGATCTGTCAAAATCAATAATGCCAAAGGTACTAATCAGAAGGTGGTCAATGGACAAATAATTAAGCACTATATTTCAGGTGTGACTATTAATGTTGAAACTAATATTATTCAAATCATGACACCAGAGAAATACATAAAAGAGACCTTCCAGAACACTCCAGAACACTGAAAAGGAAGAGGTACGTGATACGGTAAGTAAACCGACTCCAAAAATTCCGCAAAAATATTTTATGTCGTTTTGGAATATTCAAAAAATTAAAAAATAAGAAACATCCGGGAAGGCAACCCAGGTGCCCACTAGGCACCAGGGCGCGCCTGCCCCACCTGCCGCACCCTAGTGGGTAGTGGGCCCCTTGGGAACCTTCCCGACTCCGTTTTCCTATGGTATACTTGTTTCCCAAGATAAAAATTCCTTAGATATACGACCGGACGATTTGATCACCGTATCGCGGAGAAATCCTCTGTTATTGTTTCGGGCTGTTTTTCTGACAGATCTAGATCCCCATGGCTGCATCAAGCTCTTCCAAGGACAAGTTCTATGAGAAGGTCATCAACCCCTACCTACCGGAGGTGTTGAAGCACCCTCAAGCCATTGAGATGCATGAGGGGGTGCTCCACATCCGGGATGTTCAAGGGCCCAAGAAGACAGGAAGCGTGGATGCCAGGCTCGAGGCGTTGGAGCAGGAGATCTTCAAGTGCCAAGGGTTGCTAGAGCGTGGACTCAGTGCCAGTCACTCTATGATCTCGGAATTCACCCGTGATCACAAGGTGGATGGCCAGTCTATGAAGGACATCGTCTTCAACTTCAACGAGCAAATCAATTTTCTGCAAAGCCAAATCTATGATCTTCAAAATAAAATTTTCGAGTATGAAGCAAGGTTTAAAGGTATGAGGTTAGCTGCAAGTTTCAGGACTTAGGAGAATCGTGCATCCTCTTATGATGGTGAACCCCTGCCATGGAAGCCGGAGGACAAGCTACCACCTCATCACCACCACCATTGTTAACCCACAAGTATAGAGGATCGCAACAGTTTTCGAGGGTAGAGTATTCAACCCAAATTTATAGATTCGACACAAGGGGAGCCAAAGAATATTTGTAAGTATTAGCAGTTGAGTTGTCAATTCAACCACACCTGGAGATTAAATATCTGCAGCAAAGTGATCAGTAGCAAAGTAATATGATAGTTTTGATAGCAGCGGTAATAGTAGCAGTAACGGTAACAGTGATAGCATTGATTTTGTAGCAAGTGTAACAGTAACAACAACAGTAGTAACTTAGCAAGAACAATATGTGGAAAATTCGTAGGCATTGGATCGGTGAATTCATTGGATGATATTCATCATATAACAGTCATAACTTAGGGCGATACAAAACTAGCTCCAGTTCATAAATGTAATGTAGGCACGTGTTCCGTAAATAATCATACGTGCTTATGGAAAGAACTTGCATGACATCTTTTGTCCTACCCTCCCGTGACAGCGGGGTCCATAAGGAAACTAAGGGATATTAAGGCCTCCTTATAATAGAAAACCGGAACAAAGCATTAACACATAGTGAATACATGAACTCCTCAAACTACGGTCATCATCGAAAAGTATCCCAATTACTGTCACATTGGGGTTTACGGATCATAACACGTAATAGGTGAATATGTCTTGCAAGATCGGATCTAGAACATAGATATAATGGTGAAAACATAAACGGTTCAGATCTGAAACCATGGCATTCGGGCCCTAGTGACAAGCATTAAGCATGGCAAAGTCATAACAACATCAATCTCAGAACATAGGGGATACTAGGGATCAAGCCCTAACAAAACTAACTCGATTACATGATGAATCTCATCCAACTCCTCACCGACCAGCGAGCCTACGAAGGAATTACTCACTCTTTGTGGGGAGCATCATGGAATTGGCGATGAAGGAGGGTTGGTGATGACGAAGACCGAAGATTCCCCTCTCCGGAGCCCCTAACAGGCTCCAGATCTGGCCTCCTGATGAAGAACAGGAGGTGGCGGGGGCTCCGTATCATGAAACGCGATGAAACTTTCTCCATGATTTTTTCCTCTGAAAATAGGATTTTATTGCGTCGGAATTAGGGTCTGCGGGGCCACGAGGTGGGGACAACCCACCAGGGCGCGCCAGAGGGGGGGCGCCCTGGTGTCTTGTGCACAGCCAGGGGCCCCCCTCTGGTGGTTCTTGGCTCCAGTAATTTTCTTTTATTGTAAAATAATTCTCCAAAAAGTTTCGTTCCATTCTGAAAACTTTTATTTCTGCACAAAAACAACACCATGGTATTTCTACTCAAAACAGCGTCAGTCCGGTTTAGTTTCATTCAAATCATGCTAATTAGAGTCCAAAACAAGAGCAAAAGCATTAGGAAAAGTAGATACGACGGAGACGTATCAACTCCCCCAAGTTTAAACCTTTGCTTGTCCTCAAGCAATTCAGTTGACAAACTGAAAGTGAAAAAGAAAAACTTTTACAAACTCTTTTGTTCTTGTTTACATAAATAAGCTTAAGTAAAACCCAGGTTTCCAGCAAAGATTATGACTAACCATGTCAATAATAACTCTTAAAAATTATATTAACTCATATAATAGCATAAGCAACTAACGACTAATAATAACATATCTCAAATGACAACACTTTGTCAAAACAACCATGATACAATATGACAATAATGGTATCTCGCTAGCCCTTTCTGAGACCGCAAAATATAAATGCAGAGCACCTCCAAAGTTCATGCAGTGACTAAACATTGTAATTCATGGTAGAAAAGATCTAGTCATGATGCGTCCAACATTAACTATACACAATGCATGAGGATGACAATAGTGCTCTCAGATCTGGCGCTTATTTCAGAAGGTGATGAGTCAACATAAAAATAAATAGATAGTCTCTTCGCAGAGGGAAGCAGGGATTTGCAGAGGTGCCAGCACTCAAAGTTTTAAAAACAGAGATAAATATAATTTTGGGAGGTACACCCTTCCTGTCAACGTTACGACCAAGAGTTATCAATATCTTCCAAGCTAAACACATTAGCGGCGGTTTCCAAGCGACAAAAGTAAAGGTTTACTCCCCCTCCACCAACAAGCACACTCCACGGCTAGCCGAATCCACGATTACCATCCATACCAACATCAATCCTGGGCGAGTTTTATTTAATTATTTGCAATTTTTTATTTCAGGACTGGGCATCCCTATTACCGCCCCTCTCATGCAAGGACGAGTGAATACACACTCATCATGAGAATAGCCTGCTTAGCATGGAAGATACTGACCGCCCCCTGTCGCTCCATGAGCGGTCCAGGCATACAAAACAGATGTTCATTTGAAATTTTAGAGGTGGCACATGCAAATTTACTTGGAATGGCAGGGTAATACCCTATATAGGTAGATATGATGGACTCATCTGGAATAATTTGGGTTTTAGGATTTTGATGCACAAGCAGTATTCCCGCTTAGTACGGGCGAAAGCTAGCAAATAGGTTGAGAAGCGGCCAGCTAGAGAGCGAAAACGGTCATGAACATGCGTTATGCATAATTAACATTGAATACTGGCATGAGTAGGATATGAACACCATGAACATAAATATCGTAGAGGCTATGTTGGTTTTTATTCAACTACATGCATGAACATGTGCCAAGTCAAGCCACTTGAAACATTCAGAGGAGGATACCATATCATCATACTACATCACAATCATTTTAATGCGTGTTGACATCCAAAATAAATCATTATCCACTCCTAACTACTTAAGCATGGCATGAGAAACTATAATCTCTAATTGTCATTGCAAACATGTTTGATCACAATATGTTGAATCATGGATACTAGGTTAAACATATTTACAAAAACAGAACAGGTTGAGTTCATACCCGTTTCTCTCTGCCACACCCAGTTCATCAAATATCGTCATTATTGCCTTTCACTTGCACGACCGAATGATATGAAAATAATAATAGTGTAAGAGTGCCATGGACTAAGATGGAATCTGCAAACATTTTATTCAAAACGAGAAGATAAGGTAATCTGGACTCTTTGTTAGATCAATAGCAAATGCAAATGAGAGCCACTCAACATTTTCATCGTGGTCTTCTCCTTGGTATGGCTCAATAAAAAGAAAAGAATTTCAGAGAAACACACTGAAATATTTTTGGAGTTTTTATTTTTTTCTTGAAGAAATCAAATTAAAGAAAAAGAGAAACAAAAAAGAGAAAAACTATTTACACAGGAAAGCTCCCAACAAGCAACAGAAGAACAAGGAAATCTTTTTGGGTTTTCTTTTTAATACTACAACTAACTAAACTAGAAAGAAAAAACGAAAAGAAACAGGAAACATTTTTTTTGGATTTTCTCAAAGTTTTTTCAAATACACAAGAAGAAAGCGAGAAAATAAATCTAGTATGGATAATACAATGAAAAAGTGTGAACACCGACAACTGGAATGAAATGTGTGAACATGAATATAATGTCGGTGGAAATACGTACTCCCCCAAGCTTAGGATTTTGGCCTAACTTGGTAATCACCAACCACGGCCTGGATAATAATGTGAGTGTTAGCTCATGGAGGCTCTTGGTGCGACCACCTCAGCCTGTCTGGCTGCCTCAACCTCCGCATTGTATGCGGGAGCCTCGTTCTCAAGGACATAATATCTTCTTTTGCGGTGATAATCAAAAAGAACAGACGCAGGCAAAACAACCGATACAATAGGTTCTTTATTAAACCTCAAGTTATAAGTATAATTAGTGGGCGTGCCTGTAAGGAACTTATGACTTTCATGACATCGAACTCTAAGTACTGACTTGGTAGGATGGGGTCATCAGGCAGAGGTGTTACACCAACCTCTCTAGCTAAGCGAGAAGCATAAATCCCACCATAAAAATAACCACTACCGGCGTTGTGCTGCAACCTTCGTGCAACAATCGCTCCAAGATTATAGCGTTTAATTCTGGTCAGAGCAGTGTGTATGAGGTTCAAGTCAGGGGCACATAGTGTGCTATAATCTTGCTTGCCTACGATGCATTTGCCATTAAATAGTGCAAAGTATTGAATTGATGGGAAATGAATACTTTTTATTCTACCTTGTGTCACCCCTCTTATCATCACCGTAGCAAAGGCTAGTTAAAAATGACTCATATTCCGATCTTGGTGGGTCGTCTAGCGAACCCCAATATGAAATTTTGCAGGCATTACAAAACATCTCTAGAGGCATGGTACATGGATGATTGTAAAGACTAAATGAAACTCTAGACTCACGTGGATGAAATTTAAATTTCTTAGTGAACGTTTCTGTGAGGTTGAGATGCTGAATGCACTTATCTTCGATGTAGGGACCGAGCTCGGCGTTTTGAACATATTCCTCAAATTCTTCCTTAATACCTGCGCTCACCATGAAATTGTTACACGGCCATAAGCATGACTTGAAAGCCGCATCCCGCATTTCACTCGCGCTTGGTTTAACATAAGACCGACGTATCTAGCCACTACTAGATGATGCCTCTGTAGACCTCCTCCTCGACGAACTCCTAAAGAATTGCATTTTTATTTGCGAACAATTTCTGCAAATTTTTCAGACACAAAATTTTTTGTCAACAAAACTTCACAAGATTGATAGCAACTACTCCTAAGGATGCATAGAGGCCATATTAAGCATTCAAACTACTTACAACTCTAATAATTCAACATGCAAGCTCATCTACAGCAGCACCAAGAGTAACTAATTATTCAAAATATAATCCACTAAAGCACAAACTAATTGGAGTAATGGAGGAGTCACATACCATGTAGTAATCCCCCAAAACATTTTCGAAAACAGAGCTTCAAGCAAAGAGATCAAAATCCACTGGTTTGAGAGCAAGAACACGAGAGAGAGAGAGAGCTATGGTGATTTTTTGGAGGTAGGAGATGACATGGGCTAGAGAAGTAAGTGAGGGGACCCACATTGGGACCACAACCCACCAGGGCGTGCCTGGGGCTGCTGGCGGCCTCTGGTGTCTTGTGGTCACCAGGTGCACCCCCCCCCCCTCTGATGTTATTTGCACCAAAAATTCAGAAATATTTATAAAAAATCGTATTAAATTTTCTGGTCATTCTGAGAACTTTTATTTTTGGGTCATTTTTTTATTGCACGGGAAATTCAGAAAACTGACAAAACATGGCATTTTATTTTTGAACTCAGAAAAACAAAAAACAAAAGTTGGGAGCAGAAAGTTGTGCTTACTAAATTCATCAACTTCATACCTCTAAAAAATGATCCATTAATTAGGTTGATCAAGTCTTATTAACAACCACCTTTGATTAGCATGAAACCGAAGAACTTTCGTAAAACACTAAGTTACCTCAATGGGGATATGCATGTCCCTAACAATAAGCATATCATATTTCTTTTTGGCAGTATGTAGAGGTAGTTGAAAACTTCCAATAGTAAGTGTCGGAGATTTTTTTAATAACATTAATACCATTCACTTGGAATTGTTTCTTCGGAAAGTGCACCGTATGTTCATTACCATTGATATAAAAAGTGACCTTGCTTTTATTGCAATCAATAACAGCCCCTGCAGTATTCAAAAAGGGTCTACCAAGGATAATCGACATGTTGTCGTCCTCGGGCATCTCAAGTGTAACAAAGTCAGTTAAGATAGTAACATTTGCAACAACAACGGGCACATCCTCAAAAATACAGATAGTTATGGCAGTTGATTTGTCATCCATTTGCAAAGATATTTCAGTAGGTGTGAGTTTATTCCAATCAAGTCTTTTATACAAGGAGAAAGGCATAACACTAACACCAGCTTCTAGATCAGACAAAGCTCTTTTAACATAATTTCTTTTGATGGAGCAAGGTATAGTTGGTATTCCTGGGTCTCCAAGTTTTTTAGGTACTCCGTCCTGAAAAGAATAATTAGCAAGCATGGTGGAGATTTCAGCTTTCGGTATCTTTCTCTTATTGGTGATGATATCTTTCATGTATTTTGCATAAGGGGCAATCTTTAAAATATCAGTCAAGCGAGTGGCAAAAAGACTGGCCTAAGCATTTCAGCAAAGCGTTCAAAAATCTTCATCATCCTTTTTCTTAGTTGATTTAGGTGGAAAGGGCATGGGTTTTTGAACCCATGGTTCTCTTTCTCTTCCATGTTTTCTAGCAACAAAGTCTCTTTTATCATATCTTTTATTTATAGGTTGTGGGTTATCAAGATCAACAGTTGGTTCTATTTCAACATCATTATCTAGTTGTTTATCAATGTCTGGTTGAGTGTCTTCATGAACCTCATCATTATATTATTCATTATCACTAGATGAATGTTCATTACCAGATTGAGTTTCAGCATCAGAAATAGAAACATCATTATTATTATCAGGAGGTTTTTCTACTTCAGATTCACTAGAGGTATGCAAAGTCCTATCATTTTTCTTTTTCTTCTTCATTTTAGAAGGACTAGGTGAATCAGTGCTAATTCTTTAAGAGTCTTGTTCAATTCTTTTAGGGTGTCCCTCAGGAAAAAGTGGTTCTTGAGTCATTTTACCTCCTCTAGTTGCTACTCTAACAGCAAAGTCATTCATATTATTATTCATTTCACTAAGCAACTCTCTTTGAAATTTAGCAACTTGTTCTAGTTGAGTTTGAACCATAGAAGCATGCTTTCCTACACCTCTTACATCATTAGTAATTCTAAATAACAAGTCACTCAAGCGAGAAATCATATTAGAATTATATTTCAATTGTTTCATAACATTTTCATTGAAGTGATCTTGTTTTCTAATGTAATTGTCAAACTCATAAAGGCATTGACTAGGATGTTTATTGTAAGGAATATCACTTTCATCAAATTTCATTAAAGAATTTACCTCTACCACCTTTGGTGGTGGTTTGTCAAGTCCATGTATTTCTTCAATAGGAGATAAATTTTTAACATCCTCTGCTTTAATACCTTTTTCCTTAATACTTTTCTTTGCCTCATGCATATCTTCAGGACTGAGATATAAGATACACCTCTTCTTTGGAGTGGGTTTAGGCGGTGATTCAGGAAGAGTTCAATCATCATAATTTTTTAATATATTATTCAATAATTCCTCAGCTTGTTCAACAATTCGTTCACTGAAAACACAACCAGCACAACTATCTATGAAGTCCCTAGAAGCATCGGTTAGTCCATTTTAGAAGATATCAATTATTTCATTTTTCTTAAGAGGTTGATCAGGCAAAGCATTAAGCAATTGGAGAAGCCTCCCCCAAGCTTGTGGGAGACTCTCTTCTTCAATTTGCACCAAATTAAATATTTCCTGTAAGGCAGCTTGTTTCTTATGAGCAGGAAAATATTTTTCATAGAAGTAGTACATTATATCCTGGGGACTACGCACACAACCAGGAGCAATACTATTGTACCATATCTTAGCAACACACTTTAATGAGAACGGAAATAATTTGAGAATATAATAATAGCGAATCTTCTCAGCATAAGCAAACAGGGTGGCTATATCGTTTAATTTGGAAGATGTGCCACAACAGTTTCAGGTTCAAATCCATGGACAGGATCATATTCAACCAAAGTAATTAACTCTGGGTTGACAGAGAATTCATAATCCTTATCGGTAACAAAGATAGGTGAAGTAGCAAACTTAGGATCACATTTCATTCTAGCATTCAAAGATTTTTCTTTCAGTTTGCATAGTAATTTCTTAAGATCATCTCTATCATTGCAGGCAAGAAAATCTCTAGCTATCTCCTCATCTATAACATAACCTTCAGGTATCTTAGGCAATTCATATCTAGGAGAGCTAGGTCTAATAGGTGTTTCAAGATTTTCAATTTCTAATACTTCAACAGTTTCAATAATTTCATCAGTTTCAGCATTCTCAATATCTTTAGCTCTAGCAATTTGTTCATCAAGAAATTCACCTAGTGGCATATTATCATCAAGCAAGGTACTAGCATCATCATGAGTAGCATTCATAGCGGAACTAGCATCATCAATAACTTGCAACATATCAAGATTAATAGCATGTGGTGGTGTTGCAAGTCTACTCAAAATAGAAGGAGAATCAAGTGCAAAGCTAGATGGCAGTTCCTTACCTCCCCTCGTCTTAGAGGGAAAGATCTTAGTCTTTGTATCCTTCAGATTCTTCATAGTGATAAATAGATAATAATCCCAAGTGACTAAACAAATATAGGTATGCTCCCCGGCAATGGCGCCAGAAAAAGGTATTGATAACCCACAAGTATAGGGGATCGCAACAATATTCGAAGGTAGAGTATTCAACCCAAATTTATAGATTCGACACAAGGGGAGCCAAAAAATATTTGTAAGTATTAGCAGTTGAGTTGTCAATTCAACCACACCTGGAGATTAAATATCTGCAGAAAAGTGATCAGTAGCACAGTAATATGATAGTTTTGATAGCAGTGATAATAGTAGCAGTAACGGTAACAGTGATAGCAATGATTTTGTAGCAAGTGTAACATTAACAACAACAGTAGTAACTTAGCAAGAACAATATGTGGAAAATTCGCAGGCATTGGATCGGTGAATTTGTTGGATGATATTCATCATATAACAGTCATAACGTAGGGCGATACAAAACTAGCTCCAGTTCATAAATATAATGTAGGCATATATTCCATAAATAGTCATACGTGCTTATGGAAAGAACTTGCATGACATCTATTGTCCTACGCTCCCATGGCAGCGGGGTCCATAAGGAAACTAAGGGATATTAAGGCCTCTTTTTAATAGAGAACCGGAACAAAGCATTAACACATAGTGAATACATGAACTCCTCAAACTACGGTCATCATCGGAAACTATCTCAATTACTGTCACATTGGGGTTTACAGATCATAACACGTAATAGGTCAATATGACTTGCAAGATCGGATTTAGAACATAGATATAATGGTGAAAACATAAACGGTTCGGATCTGAAATCATGGCACTCAGGCCCTAGTGACAAGCATTAAGCATCGCAAAGTCATAACAACATCAATCTCAGAACATAGTGGATACTAGGGATCAAGACCTAACAAAATTAACTCGATTACATGATGAATCTCATCCAACTCCTCACCGACCAGAGAGCCTACAAAAGAATTACTCACTCCCGGTGGGGAGCATCATGGAATTGGCGATGAAGGAGGGTTGGTGATGACGAAGGCCAAAGATTCCCCTCTCCGGTGCCCCGAACGGTCTCCAGATCTGGCCTCCCAATGAAGAAAAGGAGGTGGCGGCGGCTCCGTATCGTGAAATGCGATGAAACTTTCTCCCTGATTTTTTCCTCTGAAAATAGGATTTTATAGCGTCAGAATTAGGGTCTGCGGGGCCACGAGGTGGGGACAACCCACCAGGGTGCGCCAGAGGGGGGCGACCTGTTGTCTTGTGCCTAGCCAGGGGCCCCCCTCCAATGGTTCTTGGCTCCAATAATTTTCTTTTATTGTAAAATAATTCTCCAAAAAGTTCGTTTCATTCCGAGAATTGATATTTCTGCACAAAAACAACACCATGGTAGTTCTGCTGAAAACAGCGTCAGTCCGGATTAGTTTCATTCAAATCATGCAAATTAGAGTCCAAAACAAGAGCAAAAGCGTTAGCCACGCTACTACTAAGTAGGAGTAGCGCGGCCCGTTTACCCACGCTACTGCTAAGCCTCTACCTATAGGGTTTTTCCTAGTAGTGTCCCCTTGGTTGTGCCAAGTTTGGGGGAGGGGGTGCCTCGTTATCGTATCACCATCACTTTTATTATCTTTACTTATCTTAGTTTGATCTTTAGTTGTTTCGTGATTTAGTAAAATAAAAGTTTAGTATGATCTATTTTCGAGTGCTAGTTCCGTGATCCATCTATCTATGTAATCGAGTGAAAGTTATATAATAAAGATTAGTTTGAGTTTTTGCTTCTTTACCTTTCTGTTTCAATCTAAATAAAGAAAATAATGAAAACGACCATATGCTAATCTTATGGAAAATAATGATATTACATAAGAAAAAGTATAAGTGATAAAATTTATTGAAAGTTGCCAAACATAGCATTGGTTATTGATGCAATTCATGAAAGAATTATTAAGCGAAGAGAAGATTCACATGCAAATATAATATCTTGGACATCTTTTATGATTGTTAACCCCCATTAAGTATTTTATGCCAAGTTGTTGACGTTGGACAAGGAAGACAACGTAATGATTTATGTTTGTTCATATTCACATAGGATTTATATTGTCATAGATGCTCCAACATGTGGTGCTTGACCAATATCTTTGCTAGCCAAAAATCCGCACTAAGTAGAGATACTACTTGTGCATACAAAAACCTTAAACCCAATCTGAAGTTATGAGAGTTCACTATACCTATCTATGGATTGAATAAGATCCTTCAAGGAAGTTGTCATCGGTGCATAAGGCAATAAAAATTGCTTCTAAATATGTATGATCTCTTAGTGTAAGGGAAAATAAGCGTTGTACGAATTTGTGCCGGCAAAGTAATAAAATCGACGGACTGCATAATAAAGTTTGCTATCACAAGGGGCAATATAATGTGACGTTTTTTTGCACTAAGAGCTTGTGCATCCAAAAATAAAAGCGCATGACAAGCTCTGCTTCTCTCTGCGAAGGGCCTATATTTTACTTTTATCTATTTACTTTTTATGCAAGAGTCAATAGTGTTCACCTCTACTCCTTTTTATTTTTCCTCTTTTGCAAGCATCATGTGATGGGGAAATATCTAGGCACATATATCCAATTGGATATGAGTGATCATGAGTTATTATTGTTGACATCACCCTTGAGGTGAACAAGTTGGGAAGTGAAACTATAAGCCCCTATCTTTCTGGGTGTCCGGCTGAAACTTTTTGCTCCATATATATGTTGTGAGCATTAACAATCATAGAAGATTAAATGATGGTTGAGTATGTGGACTTGCCAAAAAGGCTCCGACACGAGACCCTTCCTGAAAATATAATGAATTGCAATTGCATTGTTGACTGAGAACTTAGAGTTTGTTAGTTTTCAAGAAAGTTTATTACTTTTACTTTGATATTGTGATGAATTGTTAGTTTCTCATAAGAAGTTTTATGATAAAGTTTAATTGCTGTTATAATAATGACCATGATGCTACTATGTCCATATTTTGTTTTATCGACACCTCTCTCTCTAAACATGTGGACATGATTCTCAATATCGGCTTTCGCTTGAGGACACGCAAGGTCTAAGCTTGGGTGAGTAGATACGTCCATTTTGCATCATATTTTCCTACTGTTATTTATAATATTTTTATTCAATATAACACTTTGTGGAGTAATTCTAATGTCTTTTGTCTCATAATATGCAAGGTTTACACAAAGAGGGAGAATACCGGCAGCTGGAATTCTGGACCTGAAAAAGTTATGTCAGAGATACCTGTTCTGCACATCTCCAAATGAGCTGAAATTTTACGGAGAATTATTTTGAAATATATAAAAAATATTGGAGAAAAGAAATATTAGAGGGGACCACCCAGGTGCCCACTAGCCACCAGGGCGCGCCAACCCCCCTAGCGCGCCCCGGTGGGTAGTGGGACCCCTAGCCAGCCTTCGGTGCGCATCTTCTGGTATATAAGATTTTTTTTTTTTGAGAAGGTATATAAGGTCATTTGACCTACAAAAAATAAGGAAAGGGAGTTCGGGACGGAGCGCCGCCGCCTCGAGGGGGAACCTGGACAGGAGCACTTTTGCTCTCCGGCGAAACGATTCTGCCGGGACACTTCCCTTCGGGAGGGGAAATCGAAGCCATCGTCATCACCAACAACCCTCTCACCTTGGGAGGATCAATATTCATCAACATCTTCGCCAGCACCATCTCATCTCAAAATCCTAGTTCATCTCTTGTGTTCAATCTTTGTATCAAAACCTCAGATCTTTACCTAATAATAAAGGACGGAGACTTTCATTGTTCTCCATACGTCACTCCTTTACGTCCGTTTATTTTATGTTATTCATAAAGATCCACGGCTAAGATTTAAAACTCTCCTCCCACAATTTCTTACTTTGCCACGACGGCACGACCCTTGATTGTTTTCTGAGACGCAAACCCTAAGTTGGATTCAATTCCACGTCCCTCACTGCCTTCCCTAACGCCTCTAATAAGTATCTATTCGGGTGATGCCTCCTCTCATGAACACCTAGCGCAGTCTCACGAATGTCCGCCGCTCGCTGCCGGATGCCTTTGTGCACGGACACCTAGCACCGTCTTACGAACATCCGCGGCTCACCGACAGAAGCTTTCGTTCATGCTGCAGCTGCTGCCGCATATCCCAACGAATGGGACCTGACGAAAGTCATGGCATCGGGTCAGTGGTGCTTGCACAAGGACGAGGGCCGTTGGCAATGGAGCCGCGAGGGGGCTCGGGTGGACTTGGAGGTTTTGCGAGAGGGCACTGCATGCGGGCAAGCGGGGTCATGGTGATGGCCAGAGCAGCAGCAAGGTGGAGGGAAGCAGCAAACAGAGGCGGCAGGAGACTCATGGCAAAGGCTGGTCGCAGCATAGGCCTCGGGCAGGATGACTCGAGGCGTGCTCGGGCATGAAAATAGGAAAGGACCAGCGTCCATGGTGGGCAGAGGACAAGGGAGGAAGGAGGAGGCTCGTCGGAACGGTGCAAGGCAGGGAGCTCAAGGAGGCTGGCATCCAAGGCGAAGGTGCAGGTGACGGCAAGGGGCACGACAGCTGCAGCCATAGTTGACGGCGATGGTATAGGCTCGCGAGTGTTGGCGCCGCCTCCTCGCAGCGCCGCTTCTTCTTCCTTGGTATAGCTTGCGTCGCGCCTTGCCGCTTCTCACGGCATCGCCGTATCGCACGGTACCATTGGCATCTCACCGTGCTCACCGCATCACACAGCAGGCAGGCATCTCGCCTACTTCGCGCGCACAACTAAAGCTTCACCGGACACTTGATAACCTAGACTAAAGTACATGCAAATACATGGAATCAAGATTAAGTCTAACAGGGAGCGAGTGCAGCGACCAAGGAGCGATGGCGGCACGCTGCGTTTGGGCATGGCATAGGAGAGGAGAGAAGGATGGAGAGGAGCCTTCAGTGTTCACATGGTGTTGGCGTGTTGCTCATCCCCATGGTCTCCCTCCACGCATACGCTAGATCTCGTGGCCACATGAGGTCCTGAGCAGCGTACATGCACGCGCTTGCATGGAGAATGCACCAAGTAAAAGTTTGACGGAGTAGTAGCTCAATTTTCGTCCAAAGTTTCAAAGCAATGATCGGTATGCATGGCAGGTAAAATTCGAAGTACAATGCTAAAGTTCCAATTTTCAATGATGGGTGTGGCAGGCGGACAGGCTTTATGTTCAGGAATTTGACATGCGCATGGAGATTTGACGGAGAAAGGCCATGACTAATTACAGACATATGCAATTATTGGCTACTGTATTCTATTAATCATACATAGTGCCCCCTGGAAACTTTCTGTTTAGTGGAAGACTTATGAGTGCAAGTGGGCTGAAAAAACACAAAACAGTGGGTTAAATATAGTCCGGAGGAGATGAAATATTTTATATCCCATGGTTTTCGTCCTTGCTATATTGTATGCGTGCTGCTTGCTATGGAGACTCCTTGACATCTGCTACATGTGGTAAATTTTAAGCAGTTGCTATTGATCTACTTTAATCTTCCTACACTATTTTTTTCATACAATCCGTCTATTCTTGTTCATGATATAGTAGCATAAAGTGAAGCTATTTCGACGTGCTCGAATTGACATCTTGCTTTGTCATCATAGAGACATGTGTATTTAATAATTTAATTTATCTAATTTGATTGATGACGTGAAATACAACTACATTTGACAATATAATTGGAGTGGTCTCTCATTCCCAATTTGATGTCTTAATTTTTTAATAGGATATTGCAAACAGATAATGTTTTAGCGGACATATGTGGAGTTGGTATTGCTAATCAACAAAGAAGACAACGTCGGATGAAATGGTTCTCCTCTTTCCCTCCTCCCCTCCCCCGTGCTCCTCCTCCTCGTCCGCGCCGCCGACCGGCTCCTCCTGCCTTCCCCGGGCCGCCCCTGCCCTCTCTCCGCCCCGGGCGTCCTCTCCGGTGCCGGCTGCTCCCTCTGATGCTCCCCTCGTTCCCTCTCTTCGCCCCTCTTTCCCTGGATCTGGCTCCTGCAACAAGTTTTGGGCCCTGTCGTCAGACAAGGATGAATCTGATTCCGATTCCGACCTCCCCTCTCACTCCATGGCGTCCACTCCTGCTGTGGCACTGCCGCTGGGGTTGGTGCCGGCGGTGCGCGTCCGGAAATTTGGCCTGGGTGGGGGCCGGCCGGTCTTCTCTGCCGCGGCGGCTGGATCTGGCTGCATCCAGGTCGGGCGTGCTCGTCGGGGGAGCCATTCGGGGATGGCTCCCTCGCCGGACCGCGGAGTGCTTGGGGTGGCTCCTGTGCCTGCTGGCGGTTTGGCGCGTTCGTCTTGCTCCCCGGCGTCCTCGTCGCTGGCGTCTAGGATACCTTTGTGTGTGGGCGCGGTGCCGTTGGCGGCGGCCGCCGCCGCTCTTCTTTCGCGGCCAACCCTAGATCGGGATCCCGTTCAGGAGGCTTGTGGGCCCCTCGTTCGATCCACTCTGGCCCCCTCTGGGCCTACCGTGCCAATTGGGCCTCCCCCTCTCTCTTCTCCTTGTCACATTCCCCCGCTTTCTATTCTGGGCCCTGGGCCTCTCTCGGCCCAGCCACCTCGCCCTCCTGTTAGCCCGGCCTGCGTGGCCCCCCCTGGCCTGGCTTGCTCTAGCTATATATGGGTTCGCAAGGGTTCCGCCCCCCCCCCCATTTCTAGGGTTTCCAGCTTCTCTCTCAGATCTCCGTCGCTTCCGCCTCCCCATCCCGCATCTCCGCAGATCTTCTCCTCCTCCACCTCTCTCCCTCTCCTTCGCGGCCGTCGTGTCCATGGATCGCTCGCGTGGTTCCTCGAGTGAGGCCATGTCGGGCCTGAAGCGGCGGCGGGAGGATTCGGGCGACGGGGCGGCGGATCTGGAGCTCGAGGCGTCCCTCAGCTCGAAACTTGAGGCCGAGCATGCGGCTCGGTCGCAAGTGGCTCGCGACCGCGAGGCCTAGGCAGCGAGGCCCGAGTGGCTCCAGAGGGACGAGCGTGCGCGATCGGCTATGGCGTCTGCGGCGGTGTCGAGGTCGGAGGCTCCCGGATCTGGAGGATATAGGGTGGACCCCTGGGAGGCCGCGGCGGCGGCTGGCGGTTCAGGCCCGGCTCCCCATCCTCCTCCTCCTCCGCCGCGCAGTCCGCTCCCCCTGATCCGCGGTGCTGGTCGTTCGTCTGGCCCTTCGCCGAGGATCGAAGGGAGCCCGGTGGGTTGTGGGGGTGCCGGATCTGGTGGCTTTGGCCGTCGTCCTCCTGCCCTCGGCCCGGGCTCGTCTTCCTCTGGCCAGGGTGATGGGATCCTGCCCCCTCCTCCTCCTCCTCCTGCTCGTCCGTCTCCTCCGCTAACCCAACCACCAAATCCTAACCCGAACCTCACCTGCTTCGCCTGCCACCAGCCCGGCCACTTCCAGTCCCGTTGCTTCAATCCCCCGTTATGTTTCATATGCAAAGAGGATGGCCACCTCACGGTGGATTGTCAGAACCGCCGCAAACCTGCTTCCTTCATGCTCTATGGCCAAGGCCTTCCTGGTTGCTCCTTCTATGCCCTCGACAGCGAGATCCCACAGGTGGCAGTGGCCCCTGCTCTCTCCAATGCTGCTATCATCATCATCAAAGAACATAAGATCTCTTCCCAGACTCTCCTAGACGAACTCAAGCTCTGGGATGATGGAGGCTGGGATTGGCAGATCCGGCAGCTCTCTGACTTTGAATTTGCTGCGGTTTCCCTTCGAAAGGTAGCCTCAAAATGATCTCCTCCTGCACCAGTTTTACCCTTCCTCTCAACCAACTTGTGGTCTCGGTGAAATCGGCCTCTAATGGTGCCAAGCCTATCTCCCCCCTCTCGGAGACCTGGGTTCTCATTGATGACATCCCTCCTACCCTGCGCTCTTCTGAATTTGTGATGGCTTTTGGTGTCTTGATTGGCAAGCCGATTATGGTCGATCTGGAGTCCCTCCTTGTCCTTGGCCCTATCCATCTCAAGCTGTGGGATGTTGATCCTCTGTGCATTCATGGCTCTGTTGATGTGTTCCCTTCGTCCGATGGTTTCAGACTGCGGGTTCGCGTTGAAGGTGGTGTCAGCTCTAACATCCCTCCCCCTCCTCCCCCCCCCCCGGCCGAGAATCGTGGGGGGGACGGGGATGACGCTGCCAACCAGAGCGGGGACTCTCACCCTCACTTCACGACTTCGGAGTGGGATGGCATGGGATCTGAGTCCCGGGATCTTTTCAGGGATAACGCCCCGAAGAGCAAGAACTTGGGGGAGGATGCGGTGGCTGAGAAACTGAAGGCTCAGGCTGCCCCGGCCCCTTCTCTGGCTGGCATGCCTGCTTCTGGTGTCTGCTCCAATGTGCCGGCTCGTCCGGGCTCGCCAGCTCTGTCTGGAATCGAGGATCTCCCTGTCTCACCTCCACGTGGTTCTGTTGGTGCTCTCCCCAGGCGGAAATCTTCTGTATGGAAATTCTCGGTGGGGCTTTGCCGCCGCCTGGACGTTGATATGGGTGACGCGGTGGGCCAGGCTTCTCCGGTGGCGCCGCGCTCTACTCCGATCCGCTCTCCTTCTTCCACGGCGCGCAAAAGTGGCCGGATCCGCAACAGTGGGGTTCGGGTGGCGGACAAAGTTGCTCGTCGCGCGGCGGCCCGTGACCTCCCGGCTTCAGGTATTTCCCCAACCCCAACCCCGTTGATTGCTATGAATTCTCCCCCCTCCCCGATTAGACTTGTTCTCCCCTCCTACTCGGACGATCACTTGACGAAGGTTCTCTCAGATGTTGGTATATCGCTTGATAACAATGTTGGCTCCCCCTCTTCTCTGCTTGCGTTGATTAGGGCCAATGAGGTGGCCCAGGCGACTATTGCCAAAGCAAAAGAGCTTGTTGTGGCTGCTCCCACCCCTTCGGTTGTGGCCGAAGTGGGTTCGGGGGGGGGGGGGGGGGGACAGACAGGGATGCCGCCCCCCGTGTCTCTGTGAAGAAGGGTGCCCCTAAACGCGCTAAATCCTGCTTGGCACCCTGCAGGTCGAGTCTCCGTATTAAAAACCTCTCTTTCAAATGAAAGCCTTTTTTTGGAATGTGAGGGGATTCGGCGCTCGGGGGCGCCGGGATCAACTCAAAGATGTCGTGAGGGGCGATAATATTGATCTGGTGGGCCTTGTCGAGACCTTCAAGACTTCTTTCTCTCCCCACAAGCTTGCTACTGTTGCGGGAGCTGATAGATTTTATTGGAATTATCTCCCTTCCTTGTGCCATTCGGTTGGCATCCTTATCGGTTCTAAACGTGAAGTTTTTGACTTTGTAGCTTTCGATCACGGGATTTTTTGGGCCAACACGGTTCTGTATCACCGTCAATTAAATGTCCTTTGGGAGGTCATGGTGGTGTATGGCCCGGCCGATCATTCCCTCTCTCCCCTGTTCTTGGATGAGATTTCTATTAAGGTTGAATCTTGTACTCTTCCCCTTCTCGTGGGTGGTGATTTTAATTTGCTCTGCTACCCGACCGATAAGAACACCAACAACTTCTCCTGGCCGCTTGCAGACGCTTTTAATGACTTCATTAGTAGCTGCACTCTTCGTGAGATTCCCTAGGTGGGGTCTAGATTCACATGGACTAACCATCAAGTCTCCCCTATTCGCTCTGTCCTGGACCATGTTTTTGTGTGCCCTAATTGGGACTCCCTTTTTCCGTTATCTACTCTCAAGGCTAAGGCCATTGTGGGTTCGGACCACGCCCCGCTCATTCTTGATGCTGGGCTTCAGCGCTCTCCCTCCCCTCCTCGGTTCCAGTTTGACGCTTCCTGGCTGTTGATTGATGGCTTTTGTGACCTCCTCTCGTCTAAAATTTCGGATACTCTCTCGATGGTTCGTTGCTCCTTCCGTCCTATGGATGACTGGCATCATTGCTCCTATTCCTTACGTAAATTCCTGCGTGGCTGGTATCGTAATCACGCGGCGCAGGAGCGCAGGGAGAAGGCCCTGCTTACGACTCAAATTAATGCTTTAGACCTTCGTGCTGATACTTTCGGCCTCTCTGATTCTGAATGGGTGCTGCGTTTCTCTCTTGAGGAGACCTTGGTGTAATTGCATCGTCATGCTGAAATTTATTGGCGCCAAAGGGGTACTATCAATTGGTTGCTTAAAGGAGATTCTCCCACTGCCTACTTCTTTGCTATTGCCAATGGGAGGCGTCGAAGATGCACGATTGACAGCCTGATGATCAATGGGTTAAAAATCTCTGACCAAGGCATTATCATGGACCATGTGGTCGATTTCTTCTCCTCCCTTCTCTCTGCCAAACCAGATCTGGGCTTTAGAATTTCCTCTTCTTTCTGGAACAACTGCGACCGGGTCTCTTCGGATGAAAATGCTGCTCTTATACTTCCTTTCTCTGAAGAGGAAATCTTCACTTCGATCAATAAAGCTAATGCTAACTCTGCTTCTGGCCCGGATGGCTTCTCAATTCATTTCTTCAAGACTTTTTGGCCCCAACTTAAAGCGCTTATGTGTGCGATTATCCAAGGTTTTTGTTTGGGGACGGTGGACATTTCTAGACTCAATTATGCTGTTATTTCCCTCATCCCTAAAGTCAAGGGCGCGGAGCTCATTTCCAAGTTTAGGCCTATTGCCCTGATTAATAATTTTGCCAAATTTCCTACCAAATGTTTGGCCACTCGCCTTACACCAGTTGCTCATCGCACCCTTTCTCCGACTCAAACCGTCTTTGTCAAAGGACGCTTTATCCTTGATGGGGTCCTTTGCCTGCATGAGATCATCCATGATATCCATAAATCTGGCAGCAAGGCAGTTATCCTTAAGTTGGATTTTGAGAAGGCTTATGATTCCGTGAGCTAGGGCTTCTTAAGGCAAGTTCTTTTGTCCAAGGGTTTTGATGGTGGCGTTGTCCATAGAATTATGCAGATGGTCTCGGGGGGCCACACTGCTATCTCTGTCAATGGGAGGGTTAGTAACTTCTTCAAGAATTCCAGTGGCCTCAGACAAGGAGACCCGGCCTCTCCCATCCTTTTTAACTTCGTTGCGGATGCTCTCTCTAATATTTTGTCTAGAGCCGCGGTGGCTGGACACATCTCGCCGGTGAGCTCGCATCTCATCCCTGAAGGTATCACTCATCTATAGTATGCTGATCATACGATTATTATGGTGGAACTTAATGATGCTTGCCTCTCCCATCTCAAGTTTCTTCTTCTTTGCCTCGAGGCACCGTCGGGCTTGAAAATTAATTTTTCCAAAAGTGAAGTGATCGTCACTAGTGTTTCGAAGACCGAGGCCTTGCGTGTAGCCCACTTGCTTAACTCCTCTCTAGGCTCCTTCCCCCTCAAGTACCTTGGCCTTCCTATTTCTTCTAACAAGCTTCTGGCCAATGACTTTGCTCCTACGGTGGCCAAAGTTGGCAATCGTGTCATGCCTTGGAGGGGCAGATACAATACTCAAGCTGGGAAAGTTGCTCTGATTAATGCTTGTCTCTCATCCCTCCCTATGTTTGTGATGGGTTTTTATCTTCTCACTAATGGTACACACGCTGGGTTTGATAAACATAGAGGTTCCTTCTATTGGAACACGGCTGATAACAAGCGAAAGTATCGCATGGTCAAATGGGAACACATTTGCAGACCCAAGAGCCTTGGGGGGCTGGGCATTATTAATACTCTAGTCATGAACAAGTGCCTGATCATCAAATGGTGGTGGAAGATCATGTCCACCACCACGGACAAGCCCCTTTGGTACAACATTCTCAAAGCCAAATACTTCCCTTCATCTAGCCCCATGTTTGCCCGTGCCACGGGCGCCTCTCAGTTCTGGAAAGATCTTGTCAAACTTAGGCCTGTTTTCCAAGGCCTAGTCAAATTTGGTGTGCATAATGGCAGATCCACTAGATTCTGGCTCGACTGGTGGTGCGGTACGACCACGCTTGCGGCTTCTTTTCCTGTCCTTTTCTCTTACTGCCCTGACCCTTAGATCTCGATCTTTGAGCTCTCTGCCAATAACTGGGACATTCAGCTGCGGCGTTCTCTATCTCCTGAAGAGCTGGTCGACTGGCAGTGCCTCGTTGCCTTCTTCCCTATGCTCTCGGAGGAGGAGGACTCGGTGGTCTGGCCCCACTTCTCGTCTGGTCGATTCTCTGTTAAATCCCTATATGGCAAGTTGATCTCTGGATCGAACACTTCCAAATTCAAGTGGATATGAAGGGCCCGCATTCCTCCTAAAATCAAGATTTTCTTATGGCAGGCCTCCCGTGGGCGGTTGCTGGCTGGTGACCAGATTCGCAAACGTAATGGTCCTGGTTCTAACTGTTGCACCCTGTGCGGGCAGCGAAAGGACACGACCCATATCTTCTTTAACTGTGTTTTGGCTAAACTTTTCTGGTGTTGTATCAGATCGTGGTTGCATGTTTCTTGGAGACCAACTTCCTTCTCAGACCTTCATCTTTTGGCCTCTAACCTGGTTGGGGCCCAGAGAAGATTGTTCTGGGTGGGATTGGCAGCAGTGTGTTGGACCCTATGGACGACAAGGAACAAGTTTACCATTGAACATGCCTTTCCTGTTAAACCTGCTGATTGCTTATTTAAAAATTGCATATTCTTGCAGCAGTGGAGATTATTGACTAAGCAGGAGGACCGGGATGCTTTTGATGTCATGATGTCCAAGATTCGGGCTACTGCTACCTCCCTTTCTCCAGCTCAAGCCGGCAGTTAGGAGTTGTTGGCCCTGATTTCGCTATCTTTTGAGTCCCCGCCCTGCGCGCCGTGTACTGGCCTGGGAGCCATGTACGTTATACTTTAACTTGGTCTGGTTGCCGTTGATACTCTGGTCTTGATGTGTGGTTGGTCTTGGTGGTCTGTTTTAACTCTGCCTGGTGGCTTTATTTATAAAGTCGGGCTCTGGCCTCTTCTCTAAAAAATCAACAAAGAAAGTAGCATGAGTTAAGTGTCAATCAGGTAAATGTTTTTATCTATTTATGTTTGTCGATGCCAGACCACAAGGATTATGTGATGTGCGTGCCTAATATGATGAATTCTACACCTATATAAGCATCAACTCGAGGGCATTAATCACTTGATCAATAACTTATTTTTTTTCTATATGCCAGTTTCACATGCATATCTAATACTATCATTATATAATTTTTCATGGTTAATGCCGCATCTTGATAGTAGCATGGCTGCCCATCAATTTTGCGTTAAAGAGAAGATAGAGCAAGGCAGAAGGATGTCAATTAGAAGCTACAACTCAACAATGCATGATGGAAGGTAAACTCTCAAATACCACACAAATCCTTGACTCTATTTTACACCGGTTGCAATGCAACGGCCTTTTTGCTAGTTGATACATGTGGGTGACTAGTAGTGTTGATTACGTCTTGTAGTTGATGCTAGTTTGTTTATTTGGTGGAAGATTATATGTTCAGATCCATTATTCTATTTATTACTCCTCTGATCTTGAGCATGAATATGATTTGTGAGTAGTTGCTTTTATTCTTGAGGACACGATAGAAGTCTTGTTATAAGTAATCATGTGAATTTTCTATTTGTTCGATATTTTGATGATATGTATGTTGTGATTCCCTTAGTGGTGTTATGTGAATGTCGACTACATGACACTTCATCATATCTGGGACTAAGTGAATGCATTGTGGAGTAGTTATTAGATGATGGATTGCTAGAGTGACAGAAGTTTAAACACTAGTTTATGCGCTATTTCGTAAGGGGCTGATTTGGATCCATATATTTAATGTTATGTTTAGATTTTTATTTTAATTCTTCTTTTGTAGTTGTGGATGCTTGCGAGAGGGATTAATCATAAGTGGAAGACTTGTTCAAGTAATAACAACACCCAAGCACCGGTCCACCCACATATCAAATTATCAAAGTAGCGAACGCGAATCGAACAAACATGATGAAAGTGACTAGATGAAATTCTCGTGTGTCCTCGAGAACGTTTTACTTATTATCAGAGACCATTCCGGTCTCTCCTTTGCTAAAAAAGGATTGGTCTACCTTGCTGCACTTTTGTTACCGTTACTATTACTTGCTCATTACAAATTATCTTGCTACCAAGCTATCTGTTACCGACAATTTCAGTGCCTGCAGAAAATAGTTTGCTAAAAACCGTTAAAGACTTTTAATGTATTTTTTTATTGAAAACTGGCAAATTTCATGCTATATATATCGTGGAAAAATCTATTTCTTGTTTTGGTGGCGAACATTTTTGTTTTATTTGTAGTTTTAGTTTTTTTAGACAAATTTAACATTTGTTTTGTCTTATGAAGTATTTTTTTTGTTTGTTCGGCTTTAACGAATGACGCTAGAAGGTAGCCTTGGAGGGTTCTCCCAACAAAAAATTTTGTAGGTTCTCTAAGAAAAATGTTTACATCTTATGGTGGAGTCAGATTCCTTACAAGTCATAAACTTTTTGCACGGGACAAACTAGATGGTGGGATGCAGCAGCAACATTTTTTGCAGATTGTGTGAACTTAGGTACTTCAATTTGGAAGGTCATTTTTAATTTTCAAGCATTGTTTTCATTCTTCTAATAAAGCAGCTCATGTGCTAGCAAATTTTAGTTATCGTAATAAGGCTACCTTTAGTTGGTTGGACGAATGTATTGTCAGTAAGCTCGTAGATGATGTATCAGTGTTTTGATTTTAATAAAACTAGTCACGATGGTCTTTCTAAAAAAGTTTTCATAGCACTAAAAAGAAAAAGTTTTCGTTGGCTCGATGCTCGATTGATCCTGGAATGAATGTTTTTGCGGGTCATAAATCTAAGTCCTTTTCAAAAATAAAACAAAGCAAAAATCTTGTATCCACTAAAAGAAAATGTTGTGATGTTCAAACCTGAGAGTTGACTCCGATCCTATTAGGAGTCCAACTCCGGCACGAGGTGAACTCAACCCCGATCCTATTACGAGAGCCCCAGTCTCACCTAAATATATGCACTAGACCGACTACCTCGTTGTCTTCTCACCAGAATCAATACAATCGGTCTTCGTGAATAGCGTGATGGCGGTTGAGCACGAGTCTAGATGGGACATCCTGGTGGTCATCCTCCGGCGCCTGTAAACCCTCGCCGACCGCATCCGCCTCAGCGCGGTCTGCCGGCCGTGGCGCTCCGGCGCCAAGCTGTTGCCATCGCCCTTCCCATGGACGTGATTATGACGCAACTGCTTCCAGTTGCATTGAGAGGGCTTCTACCGGAAAATGTTCGATTAGCCATTGTGAAGCTATGTGCATTCCTCAATGCAATCTCTCAGAAGGTGATCGATCCAAAAATCATACCAAGGCTAAGGAGTGATGTGGCGCAATGTCTTGTCAGTTTCGAGCTGGTGTTCCCACCATCCTTCTTCAATATCATGACGCACGTCCTAGTTCATCTAGTCGACGAGATTGTCGTTCTGGGCCCCGTATTTCTACACAATATGTTCCCCTTTGAGAGGTTTATGGGAGTCCTAAAGAAATATGTCCGTAACCGCCCTAGGCCAGAAGGAAGCATCTCCATGGGCCATCAAACAAAGGATGTCATTGGGTTTTGTGTTGACTTCATTCCTGACCTTAAGAAGATTGGTCTCCCTCAATCGCGGTGTGAGGGGAGACTGACTGGAAAAGGCACGCTAGGAGGGGACTCAATAATATGCAGGGATGGGCATTCTTGGTCTCAAGCACACTACACAGTTCTACAGAACTCTACCTTAGTGACCCCGTATGTCGATGAACAAAAGAACATTCTGCGCTCCAAACACCCGGAGCAGTGTGACGACTGGATTACATGTGAACACATCAGGAATTTCGGCAGTTAGTTGGAAACACGTCTCAGAGGTGACAACACTGTTTCTGATGAGCTGTACTCGTTGTCCAGGGGACCATCTTCGACTGTATTGACTTACAAAGGATACGAGATAAATGGGAATACATTTTACACGATCGCCCAAGATCAAAAGAGCACCAACCAAAACAGCGGTGTCCGCTTTGATGCAGCAACCAAGAGGGGAAATGACACATATTATGGTTACATAGTGGACATATGGGAACTTGACTACGTTCATGATTTTAAGGTCCCTTTGTTTAAGTGCAAATGGGTCAATCTGTCAGGAGGCGGGGTACAAGTAGAGCCACATTACGGAATGACAACAGTGGATCTGAACAATCTTGGGTACACAGACGAACCATTTGTCCTAGCCAATGATGTGGCGCAGGTTTTCTATGTGAAGGACATGTCTATCAAACCGAGAAAAAGAAAAGATAAGGAAGCGAATACATCATACGATGAGCCAAAGCGCCACATAGTTCTTTCAAGGAAAAGAGACATCGTGGGAGTGGAGGGTAAGACAGACATGTCTCAAGATTATGAAAAGTTTCATGAAATTCCTCCCTTAAAAGTCAAGGCTGACCCAAGCACCCTGTTAAGCGATGAAGAATATCCATGGTTACGGCGCAATAAGCAAAGGACACAAGCGAAGAAAAAGTGAAGACAGATGAAGTCAGAAAGGGTTGAAAATTGATGATGTGGCTTTGAATGGTTCATTTTGAGAACACAAAAAGTCTGGAGTTCAAATAAGTTCAAAAAAATGAAATCCCTTTGTAACAGATGAGTTTTCGTCCGAAACCCTGATACTTCGAAAGAGATTGTCCATTTTGTACACGAAGTGCATCCAGTTTTTGCCGTAACCCTCTCAACTTTTTAGCACATGCTATGTGGGTGAAATGATGAAATCATGCCTATTTTCAACCTCTTCAGAGTTCATTTGATGTGCTTTTCAATTTCAGGGGCATTTAGCTCAAAAAAAGCAGTAAATGCATGAAAAATAACAGATGAAGTCAGAAAGGGTTGAAAATTGATGATGTGGCTTTGAATGGTTCCTTTTGAGCACACAAAAAGTCTGCAGTTCAAATAAGTTCAAAAAAATGAAATCCTTTTGTAACAGATGAGTTTTCGTCCGAAACCCTGATACTTCGAAAGAGATTGTCCATTTTGTACACGAAGTGCGTCTAGTTTTTGCCGTAACCCTCTCAACTTTTTAGCACATGCTATGTGGGTGAAATGATGATATCATGCCAATTTTCAACCTCTTCAGAGTTCATTTGAAGTGCTTTTCAATTTCAGGGTCACTTAGCTCAAAAAAATCAGTAAATGCATGAAAAATAACAGATGAAGTCAAAAAGGGTTGAAAATTGATGATGTGGCTTTGAATGGTTCATTTTGAGCACACAAAAAGTCTGGAGTTCAAATAAGTTCAAAAAAATGAAATCCCTTTGTAACAGATGAGTTTTCGTCCAAAACCCTGATACTTCGAAAGAGATTGTCCATTTTGTACACGAAGTGCATCCAGTTTTTGCCGTAACCCTCTCAACTTTTTAGCACATGCTATGTGGGTGAAATGATGATATCATGCCAACTTTAAACATCTTCAGAGTTCAATTGAAGTGCTTTTCAATTTCAGGGTCATTTAGCTCAAAAAAATCAGTAAATGCATGAAAAATAACAGATGAAGTCAGAAAGGGTTGAAAATTGATGATGTGGCTTTGAATGGTTCATTTTGAACACACAAAAGAATGAACTAGAAAACTTTAATAGCAAAAGAATTATCAATAAGATTTTTTTTAGAAACTAAAATAACAAACTATTTTTGAATATATGATAAAACACAGTAATATTAAATAGCAGGAAAAAGAATCACTGCAAAATCTATTTTTATGTAAAGTTAATCACAAACTAGTGATTCACACAAATTTCAAAGAATTCAAATTTAAACTATTCAAATTGGAAAACTAATGGCACTAACAGCAAGTTTATAATTTTTTATACCTAAAAGCAAAAAATAACTGAAAAACAGTTTGTATTTTGTTGTAAGTAGAAACAAAATAAAATAAATAAGCAAAAAAGTAAAAAATGGAAAAAAATAGAAAAAAAATGCCACCTACTGGGCCACCACGGCCTGAATACGACGAAACCCCCCACGGGCCACGATTCAGGCCCGCAGAAGGCCCAGTAGGCCGACAGGCAGCGGAGTTCACGTTAGGCCCGTAAGCCGCATCTGAGAGGAGCTCGAGAGGGCAGCGACAGTGGGGTTTATAACCACTCCGCGCCCTCTCAACTAGCGAGGTGGGACTAAACCTTTGGCCGCGGTAGCACAAGGCCTTGGTCCCGTGTTGCCAGCAACCGGACTAAAGGGTGCATTGGTACCGGTTCGTGGCACGAACCGGGACCAATGCCACCCTTTAGTCCCGGTTGGAGGCACCAACCGGGACCAAAGGCCTTTGTTTCCCGCCCTTTGGGCTGCTGAAAAGAGACTTTACCCGGTTGGTGGTACGAACCGGGACTAAGGTGGCATTGGTCCCGGTTGGTTCCACGAACCGGACCAATGCTTAGTGTATGTAAGCAGCACTTGTGAAAATTCCATTCAGTTCTTCGATCCTGCGCTCTCTCCCTGCCGTCCTCGTCCCCGTCGCTGCGTGCCGCCCCGAGCCCGCCGTCCTCGTCCTCGTCGCCGCATGCCACCACGAGCCCGCCGTCCTCATCACCGCCTCCAGCCATCGCCGCCCCCCAGTGAGCACCCCCTTTCCCATGGTCCCCTGCCCCCGTCGCCGCGTGCTCCCCCGAGCTCGGCCTTGCTCTGCCACTGCTCCATGGTCGCCGCCGGCCCCGACTTATTGAAGAGCAGCAGCAACCCGTGAAGGAGAGGAGAAGGAGTGGACGTGAAAGCACAGCAGCCCCCCCTCCCCCCCCCTTCTGAATTTTCTGAATTTATTGATGAAATGCATAGAAGGTGTTTGATGAAATGCTAGATGGCTTTGGGCATTTTTGAAATTTCTGAATTTTTTTGTGGTGGGTACTGATGCAAGACAAATGTGATGCAAAATTTCAGAATTTTTGGAGTGGTTTAGAATAGGTTTTTGCCAGGAATTTGAATCTGGTTCAAATTTCATTTGAACGAAATTTGAAATTTTTGAAATGGATCAGCACGTTTTTGGTGAAATGGGTGGGGTACTGTCATGAAGTTGGTGTAATTTTTTCAAAAAAATTGTAAGGAAAAAATAGGGTTGTATTTCAATGCCCAGATTGGACCAAAATTGAAAAATGAAGTTGTGCTCAAAAGTTTCAAATGACCAAAGTGGGTTTTTGCATAAAAATGATCTTAGGCATCAGAGGACTTCTCAAAAAATTTGTGGCATTTGAAAAGAATTATTTGAAATAGTTCTAGTCAACAGGGTCATTCTAGAGTTTGAAAATACTAATAAAAGAATTTTTTGAGGCCAAATCATTATAAAAATAATTACTACTGATGTGTTTGTTCATAGCATTTTTTTCAATGTATGTATGTATGTATGTATGTATGTATGTATGTATGTATGGATATAAAAAATGTTCATATATGATGTTTTTTTTGTTCATAGCAATTTTTTTCCATGTATTATGTATTTTTTTTAGATGTCTATGTTTTTTCAGATGAGATGAAATAAAATGAGATGTCCATTTGTTGTATAAACATAACCCCGATAACTTCAATTCCCCTTGGGCTTATATTTTTGTGAGCATAGAAATTTTTGTAACTTGTATGTGTTTGATCACCGCGGACTTATATACTTGATTGGACTATGGAGTGCATATTTAGTCGAGTCCACATCAATATTGTGTAATGATTTCATATGTTGGTCACCGCGGATAGTTGTGAGAGGAGTTTTTCCTTTGATTTTGAGGCATTTGATCTAGATAATGTCCAATCCTCATATCACGAACATAGTTATATTGGACAATTGATCTTCATATAAATGAAGCATAAAAGTTTAGCAAACAGTTTGGCAATCACTTAGAAAATTTCATGTTGTAGGAGTACATGTAAAAAATTCAGAGTTGTTCATTTACTTCGACATGAGGGGGCGTCGATCAACCCCCTCTCGCCCGAACAAGTCTATGTATTTTTTTATATCGCGTGGACATATATCAAAGTTGTCATATGTCAAAGTTTGAATTTTGACATATGCAACATTTGAACATATATCAAAGTTTGATCATATGTCAAAGTTTGAATTTTGCCATATGCAACATTTGATCATATTCAAAGTTTGATCATATGTCAAAGTTTGAATTTTGACATATATAGATTTATCAAGAATGCCCCCATTATGGATGTGCACAAGTTGATCCAATTTTTTTCTGATCTCATCTATATATATATTCTTCTATAGTCACGTTGTCTGTCAAAGTATGGAAGAATCCATGGCTTCATCATTAGTAACTAACAGGCGTATGATGCTACGAGCTCTTCAAAGTTGTTTTGTTACGGAGTTCCTGATATAATTCGCCTTTTGGTACGAATTTCAGCAAAGGCCTTCCAAATAGCGATATTCAGAAGGCTCTTGCTGAACTTTGTACCAAAAACGAATTATCTATCGGGAACTCCATTCCAAAACAATTTGAAGAGCTTCGTACCATTATACGCCTGTCATTTCCGGCTAATGATGAAGTCATGGTTTTCTTGAATTCTTTGACACTAGACAACGTGATATAGAAGGGTAGATGAGATCAGGAAAAATATGGACCATTTTCTGCATCCAGAATGGTGTCATTGTGTTAAATCCCTTGTCGGTCCGGACATCAGACATTCATGAGAGAGGCGGTCCGACCCAAACCCTAGAAGCGTTGTCGAGGCCACCCCAACCCTAAAGCGTTGCCTAGGCCCTCCAAACACTAGAAGCGTTGTCGAGGCCACCCCAAACCGTAGAAGCGGTGAGCTAGCTAGGTCTACGTTTGCACTAATATATCCATCTGTCATGTTTGTATATTAATTGCCATGTTGTAATATTTGCAGAAACTATGGAGCACCGAGACGTCGAGCAGAACAGTTTGTTGGGGACATAATCCTCGGCGGAGGTGATGTCTTGCATTCTCAACGACTCCGATGGTCTGGAAGGAGAGGGTGAAGCAGGCTCCGGTATCGAACATGGAGGTGGAAGGACATATTATGTTGGCTCCGGTGACGGAATGCCGGTGAAAGAAGGAGACCGTGATGACTGCTCCGTGAGCAACGGAGGAAGGAGATGTTGCAAAGTCCGGCGAGGTATATATATTAATTAAGCCTGTGCTGACTAGCTAATTCATACATTATTGTTTTGTTATGTACACATATAACTCTCTTCTTTCTTCTTTTTTAGCCCTCCGAATCGAGCCAAACTTCGGTAACGAGACGAGGCCCAAGAAAAGGTTGCGCCAGGATGAAAGGTTCACGATCACAGCAATCAAGGGCGATGGCCAACCATTGAACCCAGCCGGACCAAGGAAGCATTTTCTGCTCAGTGCGGGTTCTTGTTAGGGACATGATCCCGATCAGCATCCACCAATGGAATAAGCCTAAGAGCGAAGACCCTCAAGTGTCTTTTGTCAATGATAGACAGAAAGATGATCTTTGGACCGCGCTGAAGGTAAATTTCACCCTACCGCCAGAGGAGATCCGGATAAGCCGTTATAGAGCCATTGGTCAAGGCTCATGCTCTTAAGAAGATGGCAGATCTATTCAGGAGGTGGAAGAATGAGTTGAAATCAACGTTTGTCGACAAAGGGAAGACTCCAAAATTCACCGGCCGATTTGAGAAGATAAGAGATCACTGGCCCGCTTGTGTCCACAAGACTCAGAGAAGAGTAAGAAGATGTCAGCGACAAACAAAAATGCTGCAAAGAAGGAGTATCACCATCGCACGGGTCAGGTGGCTACCTCAAAGCCTGCCGTTGTGGGACAAGGCTGAGAAGGACCTGCTTGATAAAGGGGTCGAACCAGAGACATTGAACTGGCCAGACCATTCAAGAACTTGGTTCTTCGGGGTTGGGGGAACCTTGGACCCTGAAACGGGGAAGTGCCATTGGACGAAGGAGCAACTTGAAATACCCGTCAAGAAGCTTCAGAATTATATCGCTGCAGCGCAGCAAGGGACGTTCGTTCCCGACAGAGAGAACGACGAACTCCACAGCCCTTGGGAATCCTGAGCACCTAGGACGAACACGCAATTTTCCATGTATGTATGTATTTTTTTTAGATGTGCTATGTTTTTCAGATGAGATGAAATGAGATGAGATGTCCATTTGTTGTATAAAAATAACCCGATAACTTCAATTCCCCTTGGACTTCGAAAGAGATTGTCCATTTTGTACACGAAGTGCATCCAGTTTTTGCCGTAACCCTCTCAACTTTTTAGCACATGCTATGTGGGTGAAATGATGATATCATGCCAACTTTAAACATCTTCAGAGTTCAATTGAAGTGCTTTTCAATTTCAGGGTCATTTAGCTCAAAAAAATCAGTAAATGCATGAAAAATAACAGATGAAGTCAGAAAGGGTTGAAAATTGATGATGTGGCTTTGAATGGTTCATTTTGAGCACACAAAAAGTCTGGAGTTCAAATAAGTTCAAAAAAATGAAATCCCTTTGTAACAGATGAGTTTTCGTCCAAAACCCTGATACTTCGAAAGAGATTGTCCATTTTGTACACGAAGTGCATCCAGTTTTTGCCGTAACCCTCTCAACTTTTTAGCACATGCTATGTGGGTGAAATGATGATATCATGCCAACTTTAAACATCTTCAGAGTTCAATTGAAGTGCTTTTCAATTTCAGGGTCATTTAGCTCAAAAAAATCAGTAAATGCATGAAAAATAACAGATGAAGTCAGAAAGGGTTGAAAATTGATGATGTGGCTTTGAATGGTTCATTTTGAACACACAAAAGAATGAACTAGAAAACTTTAATAGCAAAAAGAATTATCATAAAGATTTTTTTTTTAGAAACTAAAATAACAAAAACTATTTTTGAATATAATGATAAAACACAGTAATATTAAATAGCAGGAAAAAGAATCACTGCAAAATCTATTTTTATAGTAAAGTTAATCACAAACTAGTGATTCACACAAATTTCAAAGAATTCAAATTTAAACTATTCAAATTGGAAAACTAATGGCACTAACAGCAAGTTTATAATTTTTATTACCTAAAAGCAAAAAGAATCACTGAAAAACAGTTTGTATTTTGTTGTAAGTAGAAACAAAATAAAATAAATAAAGCAAAAAAGTAAAAAATGGAAAAAAATAGAAAAAAAAATGCCACCTACTGGGCCACCACGGCCTGAATACGACTAGAAACCCAACCACGGGCCACGATTCAGGCCCGCAGAAGGCCCAGTAGGCCGACAGGCAGCGGAGTTTCACGTTAGGCCCGTAAGCCTGCATCTGAGAGGAGCTCGAGAGGGCAGCGACAGTGGGGTTTATAAACCACTCCGCGCCCCTCTCAACTAGCGAGGTGGGACTAAACCTTTGGCCGCGGGTAGCACAAGGCCTTTGGTCCCGGTTGGTGCCAGCAACCGGGACTAAAGGGGTGCATTGGTACCGGTTCGTGGCACGAACCGGGACCAATGCCACCCTTTAGTCCCGGTTGGAGGCACCAACCGGGACCAAAGGCCTTTGTTTCCCGCCCTTTGGGCTGCTGAAAAGAGACCTTTGGACCCGGTTGGTGGTACGAACCGGGACTAAAGGTGGCATTGGTCCCGGTTGGTTCCACGAACCGGGACCAATGCTTAGTGTATGTAAGCAGCACTTGTGAAAATTTCCATTCAGTTCTTCGATCCTGCGCTCTCTCCCCTGCCGTCCTCGTCCCCGTCGCTGCGTGCCGCCCCGAGCCCGCCGTCCTCGTCCTCGTCGCCGCATGCCACCACGAGCCCGCCGTCCTCATCACCGGCCTCCAGCCATCGCCGCCCCCCAGTGAGCACCCCCCTTTCCCATGGTCCCCTGCTCCCCGTCGCCGCGTGCTCCCCCGAGCTCGGCCTTGCTCTGCCACTGCTCCATGGTCGCCGCCGGCCCCGACGTATTGAAGAGCAGCAGCAACGCCGTGAAGGAGAGGAGAAGGAGTGGACAGTGAAGAGCAGCAGCAGCCCCCCCTCCCCCCCCCTTCTGAATTTTCTGAAATTTATTGATGAAATGCATAGAAGGTGTTTGATGAAATGCTAGATGGCTTTGGGCATTTTTGAAATTTCTGAATTTTTTTGTGGTGAGGTACTGATGCAAGACAAATGTGATGGCAAAATTTCAGAATTTTTGGAGTGGTTTAGAATAGGTTTTTAGCCAGGAATTTGAATCTGGTTCAAATTTCATTTGAACGAAATTTGAAAATTTTGAACTATGGATCAGCACGTTTTTGGTGAAATGGAGTGTGGGTACTGTCATGAAGTTGGTGTAATTTTTTCAAAAAAAATTAGTAAGGAAAAAATAGGGTTGTATTTCAATGCCCAGATTGGACCAAAATTGAAAAATGGAAGTTGTGCTCAAAAGTTTCAAATGACCAAAGTGGGTTTTTGCATAAAAATGATCTATAGGCATCAGAGGACTTCTCAAAAAATTTGTGGCATTTGAAAAGAATTATTTGAAATAGTTCTAGTGCAACAGGGTCATTCTAGAGTTTGAAAATACTAATAAAAGAATTTTTTGAGGCCAAATCATTATAAAAATAATTACTACTGATGTGTTTGTTCATAGCATTTTTTTCAATGTATGTATGTATGTATGTATGTATGTATGTATGTATGTATGGATGGATATAAAAAATGTTCATATATGATGTTTTTTTTGTTCATAGCAATTTTTTTCCATGTATGTATGTATTTTTTTTAGATGTGCTATGTTTTTTCAGATGAGATGAAATGAGATGAGATGTCCATTTGTTGTATAAACATAACCCCGATAACTTCAATTCCCCTTGGGCTTATATTTTTGTGAGCATAGAAATTTTTGTAACTTGTATGTGTTTGATCACCGCGGACTTATATACTTGATTGGACTATGGAGTGCATATTTAGTCGAGTCCAACATCAATATTTGTGAATGATTTCATATTGTTGGTCACCGCGGATAGTTGTGAGAGGAGTTTTTCCTTTGATTTTGAGGCATGTGATCTAGATAATGTCCAATGCCTCATATCACGAACATAGTTATATTGGACAATTGATCTTCATATAAATGAAGCATAAAAGTTTAGCAAACAGTTTGGCAATCACTTAGAAAATTTCATGTTGTAGGAGTACATGTAAAAAAATTCAGAGTTGTTCATTTACTTCGACATGAGGGGGGACGTCGATCAACCCCCTCTCGCCCGAACAAGTCTATGTATTTTTTTATATCGCGGTGGACATATATCAAAGTTTGATCATATGTCAAAGTTTGAATTTTGACATATGCAACATTTGAACATATATCAAAGTTTGATCATATGTCAAAGTTTGAATTTTGCCATATGCAACATTTGATCATATGTCAAAGTTTGATCATATGTCAAAGTTTGAATTTTGACATATATAGATTTATCAAGAATGCCCCCATTATGGATGTGCACAAGTTGATCCAATTTTTTTCTGATCTCATCTATATATATATTCTTCTATATGTCACGTTGTCTGTCAAAGTATTGAAGAAATCCATGGCTTCATCATTAGTCGGAACTAACAGGCGTATGATGCTACGAAGCTCTTCAAAGTTGTTTTGTTACGGAGTTCCTGATAGAATAATTCGCCTTTTGGTACGAATTTCAGCAAAGGCCTTCCAAATAGCGATATTCAGAAGGCTCTTGCTGAACTTTGTACCAAAAAACGAATTATTCTATCGGGAACTCCATTCCAAAACAAATTTGAAGAGCTTCGTACCATTATACGCCTGTCATTTCCGGCTAATGATGAAGTCATGGTTTTCTTGAATTCTTTGACACTAGACAACGTGACATATAGAAGGGTAGATGAGATCAGGAAAAATATGGACCATTTTCTGCACATCCAGAATGGTGTCATTGTGTTAAATCCCTTGTCGGTCCGGACATCAGACATTCATGAGAGAGGCGGTCCGACCCAAACCCTAGAAGCGTTGTCGAGGCCACCCCAAACCCTAGAAGCGTTGCCTAGGCCACTCCAAACACTAGAAGCGTTGTCGAGGCCACCCCAAACCGTAGAAGCGGTGAGCTAGCTAGGTCTACGTTTGCACTAATATATCCATCTGTCATGTTTGTATATTAATTGCCATGTTGTAATATTTGCAGAAACTATGGAGCACCGAGACGTCGAAGCAGAACAGTTGTTGGGGGACATAATCCTCGGCGGAGGTGATGTCTTGTCATTTCTCAACGACTCCGATGGTCTGGAAGGAGAGGGTGAAGCAGGCTCCGGTGATCGAACAATGGAGGTGGAAGGACATGATTATGTTGGCTCCGGTGACGGAATGCCGGTGGAAGAAGGAGACCGTGATGACTGCTCCGGTGAGCGAACGGAGGAAGGAGATGTTGCAAAGTCCGGCGAGGTATATATATTAATTAAGCCTGTGCTGACTAGCTAATTCATACATTAATTGTTTTGGTATGTACACATATTAACTCTCTTCTTTCTTCTTTTTTAGCCCTCCGAATCGAGCCAAACTTCGGTAACGAGACGAGGCCCGAAGAAAAGGTTGCGCCAGGATGAAAGGTTCACGATCACAGCAATCAAGGGCGATGGCCAACCGATTGAACCCAGCCGGACCAAGGAAGCATTTTCTGCTCAGTGCGGGGTTCTTGTTAGGGACATGATCCCGATCAGCATCCACCAATGGAATAAGCCTAAGAGCGAAGACCCTCAAGTGTCTTTTGTCAATGATAGACAGAAAGATGATCTTTGGACCGCGCTGAAGGTAAATTTCACCCTACCGCCAGAGGAGGATCCGGATAAGCCAGTTATAGAGCCATTGGTCAAGGCTCATGCTCTTAAGAAGATGGCAGATCTATTCAGGAGGTGGAAGAATGAGTTGAAATCAACGTTTGTCGACAAAGGGAAGACTCCAAAATTCACCGGCCGATTTGAGAAGATAAGAGATCACTGGCCCGCATTTGTGTCCCACAAGACATCAGAGAAGAGTAAGAAGATGTCAGCGACAAACAAGAAAAATGCTGCAAAGAAGGAGTATCACCATCGCACGGGGTCAGGTGGCTACCTCAAAGCCTGGCCGTTGTGGGACAAGGCTGAGAAGGACCTGCTTGATAAAGGGGTCGAACCAGAGACATTGAACTGGCCAGACCATTCAAGAACTTGGTTCTTCGGGGTTGGGGGAACCTTGGACCCTGAAACGGGGAAGTGCCATTGGACGAAGGAGCAACTTGAAATACCCGTCAAGAAGCTTCAGAAGTATATTGCTGCAGCGCAGCAAGGGACGTTCGTTCCCGACAGAGAGAACGACGAACTCACACAGGCCCTTGGGAATCCTGAGCACCTAGGACGAACACGAGGCACGGCAGGCTCCATTGCGTGGAAGGAAGGGTTTCCCAGCCCAGGCGGTTACAAAACCCGGGAGAGGAGGAGGAAAGTGGAGCAGACCGAACTTCAGAAGCTGAATGCAAGGGTACGAGCGCTAGAGGAACAAGCACTAGTTCAGAGGCAGCGACGTGCCGAAGCTACCCCAGAAGCTACCCCGCCATCTCAGCGGAGAAGCAGTATGGCTTCCACCGAGCTCCTTCAGCAGCCTCACTTCACGGCTCCCAGCTACCCCGTGGATACTATCACGGAGGCTCAAGATTGCCACCTTATGGCGCAATGGCAGCACCTCAAAGTCAAGGCGGTTGTCGGCTCTGTTGCACCTCCTCAACCCGGCGCAACTTTTCACTGCCTTCCGATTCCAGAAGGCTATGCTGTTGTGATGGTCGATGAAATAACTGAGGGATTTGAGGAGCTCGAGCTTGACCACCCTACCGGTGAAGGGGAGACTCAGCTGGGTCTTGCTCTGAAGACTCCATGTCTATGGCGGAAGGAGCTCATCAACCTTCCGAACTGGACGCCTCCGCCTCCTCCTCCGACGAGTCAGGGCACTCCGCCTCCTCCTCTGGCGAGTGATTAGGGCACTCAGCCTCCTTCTCCGGCTGCTCCGGCGCGTGGCGGCACTCCGCCTCCTTCTCCAGCTGCTCCAGCGCGTGGCGGCACTCCGCCTCCTTCTCCGCCTGCGCCGGCGCGTCCGAGCAGCCCGCCTCCTTCTCCGCCTCGTCAACAACAGCAAAAGACAGTCGCCGCCGCTCCGGCTGCTCCGGCGCGTCGTAGCACTCCGCCTCCTTCTTCGCCTCGTAAGCAACGAAGGAAGACAGCCGCAGCCGCTCCGGCTGCTCCGGCGTCTAGCAGTACAGCCAGAGGCGGGAGGCAATAAAAATTCGGTCCATCTCTCAAGCCTCTAGAGAAGTTACCATACGAGATGACCGAGGAGGAAAACGCAGAGATCTGTCAAGCCCAAGTGAAGGACTTTTTTGCAAAGAAAAATCCACCTCCGGAGGAGAAGATGGATCCGGTGAAATTGAAGCGCACTTTGAAGAACCTGAAGCGACCACCACCGCCTCCGCCGGATGACAACCATGTCCGCGCTCTAAAAAAGGCAGTGGAAGGAGCGTGCCGATCGGGAACTACTTCAAGTGACAAAAGGTTACAAGAACGAAGAAGAGGGAACAAAATTCCCCAGCTCGGCGAACAGGCAAACCAATCATGCCCCCCGCTCAAGGTGTCTAGCGATATCGTCGCAAATCTGCCGGGGATGGTGCCCGGTACCAATCCTAGTGATTACTTGCCCGATGATGCACATTTTGATACAATGGAGGTGGACAAACACAAATACTAGTACAAGAAGCCTCTCGTTAGACCTGGTGATCCTCCTCTAACAACGATGATGCGAAGATTCCATAAGTGGTACATGGACACCTGCAAGTCTGGGAAGGATATTTTGACGCTGAGAGTTAAAGAGGAGCACGACCTCGTTGGAATAGATCTGTTGTCTGTTCCATTTGAGGAGTTCTTCCAGTTTTTCAATCAAAAGGACCTCGATAAAATAATCATCACTTGCTACTGTCTGTAAGTACTATACTTCTGTAATTAAGTCTCTATATATAGCTCAGCTCTTTCATTGCATGTATATATAATTATCCTCACTATATTATGCAGATTGAAGATCGTCGAATGCAGAAATGCACAAATCTATGATATTGGGTTCATTAACACAAATCTCATAGATGAATGGACGGTTACATATAATGCGAAAGAAACCGAGGCCAACTTGCTACAATCGTTGCTCAAACATCAAAACAAAGATAAAATACTCTTTCCTTACAACTTGAAGTGAGTGTTACAGTCTTCTGCATATTCGGTTTCCCTTATTACTCGAGGTTATGGTAACGTAATTGATGAGTTATGCATGTGTGCGCAGCTTCCACTTTATTCTCCTAGAGATTAAGCTTGAGCAGGGACTAGTAACCGTCTTAGACTCAAGACGAAAAGATCCCAAGGAGTATGCGGCCATGACTGAAATGCTCCAGAAGTAAGTTCAATCGATCATTATCGCACCATACCGGCAACTTTGGTCATTTCCTGATATCAACTAATTATTTTGTTTGTCTCGCAGGGCTTGGAAAGTGTTCACCACAGAAGCTCCTGGACTGTCGGGGGAGCTGCGATTTACACACCCGAAAGTAAGTACTACTAGCTAGTTCCGCACATCTCCCATTGATTCTAGCTAGTTTCATCAATACCATTTATAATGCTTGATTATCAGTTTGATTGACCTTTATTTCTCGTAAAATGGTTGTGGCAGGAAGGCGGGAATAATTTTTGTGGATACTACGTTTGCGAGTACATCTACAACGCGACGACCTCTAAGCGGGGCTACTCTGAAAAACAATATGAAGTGCGTAAGCAATAATATTCACAATTTTATTTTATTACCATCATTTGTGTTGAGTTTCATTCATAATATTATTGACCCCCTTCTTCAATTAGATTTGGCAGATGCGGGATGAACTCCTACCACAAGATCGCATAAAAGCAATTCAAGAGGAATTGGCGGGATTCTTTCTTGACCACGTCATCAATCCAGCCGGAGAATACCTTGTGGAACTTGACATCAAATGTTAGGGATTGTAAGAGACCTTATATTGTATATATGTAGCTAGTAGTGTCGGATAGATATACGAAAACTTGTTGTTTGACCAATCTCTCGGAGAAAGAGGAGGTCGATCACTTCACTCTGTATATGTTCATGACGATCTTGTGTACTTAATGGTTTCCTTTATTTTCTTACTAGCTAGCGTGTCGAGTCCTCTCTATACGTATAGTATGTAGCGTCGACCAAGCACGGAGATAAGATTGGACACTTCTCTCTAGCTATTAGCTAGCTAACACAATATATGAAACCCCTAAATTAACCCTACAAAACCCCCAAAACCCACCCCCCCCCCCTTTCAAAAAAAAAACAAAAACCCCATCTCCTAAGCTGCTGACACGTGGATGATCTTTGGTCCCGGTTGGTGTTTCCAACTTGGACTAAAGGCCCTCCTCTCTGGGCTCGCAGCAGCGGCCTCGTGGAGCCCCATCAGTCCCGGTTCGTATAAGAACCGGGACTAAAGGTGTTGGGCTTTAGTCTCGACCCTTTAGTCCCGGTTCCCGAACTGGGACAAATGGGCCTTATGAACCGGAACAAATGGGCCTTTTTCTACTAGTGTCACATCGCGATGTGAACTATGGGTGTTAATCACATGGCGATGTGAACTAGATTATTGACTTTAGTAAACTCTTTGGGTGTTAGTCACATGGCGATGTGAACTATGGGTGTTAATCACATGGCGATGTGAGCTAGATTATTGACTCTAGTGCAAGTGGGAGACTGAAGGAAATATGCCCTAGAGGCAATAATAAAGTTGTTATTTTATATTTCCTTATTCATGATAAAGGTTTATTATTCATGCTAGAATTCTATTGATCGGAAACCTAAATACATGTGTGAATACATAAACAAACACCGTGTCCCTAGTGAGCCACTACTAGACTAGCTCGTTGATCAAAGATGGTTAAGGTTTCCTAACCATGGACATGTGTTGTCATTTGATAACGGGATCACATCATTAGGAGAATGATGTGATGGACAAGACCCATCCGTTAGCTTAGCATAATGATCGTTCAGTTTTATTTCTATTGCTTTCTTCATGTCAAATACATATTCCTTCGACTACAAGATTATGCAACTCCTGGTTACCGGAGGAATGCCTTGTGTGCTATCAAACGTCACAACATAACTGGGTGATTATAAAGATACTCTACAGGTATCTCCGAAGGTGTCTGTTGAGTTGGCATAGATCGAGATTAGGATTTGTCACTCCGAGTATCGGAGAGGTATCTCTGGGCCCTCTCGGTAATGCACATCATAAGAAGCCTTGCAAGCAAATGACTAATGAGTTAGTTACAAGATGATGTATTACAGAACGAGTAAAGAGACTTGCCGGTAACGAGATTGAACTAGGTATAGAGATACCGACGGTCGAATCTCGGGCAAGTAACATACCGATGGACAAAGGGAATTACGTATGTTGTCATAACGGTTCAACCGATAAAGATCTTCGTAGAATATGTAGGAGCCAATATGGGCATCCAGGTTCCGCTATTGGTTCTTTACCGGAGAGATGTCTCAGTCATGTCCACATAGTTCTCGAACCCATAAGGTCCGCACGCTTAACGTTCGTTGACGATATAGTGTTGTATGAGTTATATGATTTGGAGTCCGAATGTTATTCCCAGTCCCGGATGAGATCACAGACATGATGAGGAGTCTCGAAATGGTCGATAGGTAAAGATTGATATATAGGACGATGATATTTGAACACCGGAAGTGTTTCGGGACGTACCGGGAAGTTATCGGGTCACCGGAAGGGATTCAGGGCACCCCCGGGAAGTTATGGGCCATGGGCCTTATGGGCCAAAGGAGGGGACAGACCAGCCCACTAGGGGGCTGGTGCGCCCCTCCCATGGCTGGCCTGCCCTAAGGGGAAGGAAAGGGGAGGCTGGCCCCTCCTACCTTTCCCTCCTCAGGAGAGAAAGGAAAGGGGGGGGGGGCGCCACCTCCTCCTTCCTTCCTCCCGCGCTCCAAATAAGGAAGAGGGGGGTGCGGCTTGGGAGAGACCCCACGTAGGATTCCGCCTACTTGGGCGCCCCCTTTGGCTGCTCCTCCCTCCCTCCCACCTATATATATGTTGGAGGGGGGCACCTAGCACACAACAAACAATTGCTTAGCCGTGTGCAGCGCCCCCCTCCACCGTTTACACCCCCAGTCATATTTTCGTAGTGCTTAGGCGAAGCCCTGCGGAGATAACTTCACCGTCACCGTCACCACACTGTCATGCTGCTAGAACTCATCCACTACCTCGCCGTCTTGCTGGATCAAGAAGGCGCGGACGTCACAGAGCTGAACGTGTGCTGAACGCGGTGGTGACGTACGTTCGGTACTCGATCGGTTAGATCGCGAAGAAAGTTTGACTACATCAACCGCGTTGTCAAACGCTTCTGCTTACGGTCTATGAGGGTACATATACACACTCTCCCCTATCGTTGCTATGCATCTCCTTGATAGATCTTGCGTGTGCGTAATTTTTTTTTGTTTTCCATGCAACGTTTCCCAACAGTGGCATCCGAGCCAGGTCTATGCGTAGATGATATGCACGAGTAGAACACAAAGAGTTGTGGGCGGTGAAAGTCATACTGCTTACCACCAACATCTTATTTTGATTCGGCGGTATTGTGGGATGAAGCGGCCCGGACCAACCTTACATGTCCACGTACATGAGACCGGTTCCACCGACAGACATGCAACTAGTTTTGCATAATCGTGGCTAGCGGGTGTCTGTTTGTCCTACTTTAGTTGAATCAAATTTGACTGTGGCCGGTCTTTGAAGAAGGTTAAAATAGCAAACTTGATGAATCACCGTTGTGGTTTTTTGCAGTACGTAAGAACGGTTCTTGTTAGAAGCCCGTAACAGCCACGTAAAACTTGCAACAACAAAGTAGAGGACATCTAACTTGTTTTTGCAGGGCATGTTGTGATGTGATATGGTCAAGACATGATGTGATACACGTTATTGTATGAGATGATCATGTTTTGTAAGTTATCGGCAACCGGCAGGAGCCTTATGGTTGTCTCTTTATTGTATGAAATGCAAACGCCATGTAATTGCTTTACTTTATCACTATGCGTTAGTGATAGTTGTAGAAGCAATAGTTGGCGAGACGACCATGACGCAATGATGGAGATCAAGGTGTCGAGCCGGTGACGATGGAGATCATGACGATGCTTTGGAGATGGAGATCAAAAGCACAAGATGATGATGGCCATATCATGTCACGTATTTTTGATTGCATGTGATGTTTATCCTTTATGCATCTTATTTTGCTTAGAACGGCGGTAGCATTATAAGATGATCCCTTCACTAAATTTCAAGATAAAAAGTGTTCTCCCCGAGTATGTACCGTTGCTAAAGTTCGTCGTTTTGAAGCACCTCGTGATGATCGGGTGCGATAGACTCTACGTTCACATACAACGGGTGTAAGACAGTTTTGCACATGCAGAATACTTGGGTTAAACTTGACGAGCCTAGCATGTACAGACATGGTCTCGGAACACTGGAGACCGAAAGGTCGAACGTGAGTCATTGTGGGAACCCGGAATTATCTTCCAGATACTCCTGTGTTTTATCGTCAACCCCAGGATCATTGTTGACAACACAGTGAAATGGTATCATTGCACAATACGTAAAAGTAAGTTTAATAAATATTGCCACATGGCATACATAGAGAAATGTCTCGTCACATTTATTACAATCAGGAAAAAGCGGAAAGTACAATGCGTAGCGACTCCATCTCAGCCACAGGCAGTCGATGTAGTCCACGTGACCTCACTCCTACGGATCGCCATAGTGGTCGTAGTCATCTCCTTCATCTTCATGGAACTCTGTTGCCAACAAAATTATTGCCATGAGTACATTATGTACTCAACATGCCTCCCTCGGGGAAGACCTATTAGCTACATGTGGCTTCAAAGGAAGGCTGTATGGCTCATTTGCATAAAAGCTAATTTTGTTTGAAAAAATATAGCAACTGGATAAAAGCAGTTTTTGATGAAAACATGTTTTATCTCCAGAATAACTTTCATCAAAGTGAGAATCCTCGATCAACTCACGTCTTTCATAGGTTCCAAGAATAGGGGCAAAGAGGGAATAAGCAAGACAGGTCCTGTATGTCAAGAAAGATTCATGTGTCGTCCATGACCGTGGACACGGCTATTCGAATAGTTTTACACTCTGCAGAGGTTGTACACTTTACCCACACGACACAATCCCGACTTGTTGCCACTAGCCGTCGCTAGCGTAGTACACCATCTGGTATACCGGCAGGGAGATTGTGACGAGGTCTTTGGACTAGATCCCCCAAAGATGTGACATGCCCACTGGGTCTGGCGCACGGAACTGAGAGTACGTCCTCAAACCAGTCCCCCCATCTGTGCCGAGGATACTCCTCACAAGGCAGCTATCCCATCTGCGGTACGGTGACATTGACACCTAAGGCTGACTAGCTTACTTGACCAAGCCAGTGCCCATATAGCATGTGGATGTACTGTTATCACAATCATCAAATCCAAGACTTATTAGGCCTCATGTAGCACGGACGACTGATTGCCCCCTTCAACTCGTGAAGGGCGGCCAATCCTTCCTTCAATCCTTGATTCACCTATCGCCCGCGCCAGTATTCAGATGGTAAGTTTCACCCAGAATAGAAGAGAGTAGAGGAGATCAACAAGAGCCAACCGGCCTAGCTCAGCGAGCTCAACAATAAGTTTCAAGTGTCAATGACTCAAAGGTCATTCAACAAAGCACCTATAGGGTAATAAGCATGGCTAAGCATTTCTACTCTACCAGAATACTATATATTTCTACTCAGGTGTCAAGTGAATAGGCGACAAGCAGATCAAGGTAATGTGTCAATCGACACACTAGTTAAGAGATTAAAAAGCCTGCATATAGTAACCAGAAAACTCAATGCAATTTTGTATTACATAGGATAAGTATGATAAAAGAAGGAGGCATGCCTTCGTTGTTGAGTCCTTCGGTAACCTGATTCTATCCATGTCCAACGTCGTCACTCCCTACTCGTCGTAATGATAGCAAAGGCAAACACAATAAATACCAGATCAAAAGTAAATCCAAATAACATCCAAAACAAATTAAGAGTGGATGGATGAAAAGATATCAAGATGGAGATCCTGAAATGAGGTAGCATGATAGGAAGGTAAGAGATAGGATTCAACGAAGGGACAATGTTTGGTTGGCGATGACTATGGATGTCTTGCTAACATGACTAATGTTTAGATACGAAATGTGTACTAACCACTAGTAGTGTCCACTAGCTACACATCGTGCCTAATAGGTAACTATCATATAACAAACACAATGGCATCAACACACATGAAATGGAACCATCTTATGCATCTTAACTACACAAGCACAACATGTCATGATTAAAAGTAACAATTAACCACAAACAAATATTTAGAAGTATCTAAATATTTTTAATGGTTAACAACAAGGAAAGTATAAACATCAACCATAACAGCTATTAAGAAGCATTTCTATAATAAAGACAAACGAATACTATGATAGGAACTAATTAAACAACTTAATAATAACACACATCTCACACAATGCATGTGAGTACAGAATAACTAGAGGTCTCAACGAATAACATAAGCACCACACATACGAGTGATCATGATAAGATACTAAACTAATACATGCTTTTTATAATAAGAAATAACAAATGTCCAAACAACCACTAGCTATAACATTATCACCACACGTTTAAACAAGAGAAAAACTATGCACACTAAGCATATGAGAAAGACAGAACCCAGCTAACATGAAAGGTAAACTATACTATGCATGTTATGAACTAATTCATCAAGTATAGGACACTCATAATACTAACATGAGACAACTTAAGCATAAATATAGCAGCACAAGAATAACTATAACACATGGAGTATAATAAGGCATGAAATATTACTAGCATGACTTGATGTCCAGGCTTAGGCATACCACAAACGAAATAGTAAGATAAACAAGATATATTACTAAGCATAGGATGATCATGACATGAGCTACGCGCTATGGTATTAATATAACTCAACTCACAACTTCATCTTAAGTTGATTGATGAATACTAACCTAACAAGGTATCAGCACAACGTACTACCATGCTACATAACATATAAGCGTAAGAAACAAAGCATACTAAGCACCTAAACAAGTAATAATAGATCATGGAATTAACAACATAAGCAACACACTATTCTAACAACAATAAACAGGATGACATGCATTTTTATCTAGTACATCCTACACTTGCAAAGACATAAGATACACAACTAGGCATCATACAACATATTAATTGGTACACACATGCTATGCAATCTAGTTATGCAATCCCAACAACATGACATTGTATTGATCAAGCAAGAAGTTATTTAATCGTAGAAAGTATGAGTTCAACAAACTACTATCATGTGAATCATCTTAATGAATGCCAACCATATGTGCAATCGCATGGTAGTACATACTAGCAATGCTATAGCACATGGTAGAAGACAATCAAAACAAGCATTCTACTTGAAGCAATTGTTAACATGGCATGGTAATAAACCAATATAAATAAACACAAATGATAATTACCAGGATGTAATAAGCTAAGTTCTATGCCACAAGAATAAACTAATGATTGAAATGTTAACATTGACCTAAAGAAACCAACCATGTAATCTTGCATAACAATCATCTACAGAATAGAGGAACAACTAGGAAAAAATATGCTATGCGACAAAGAACCACAATGGATTTGTTCGCAAACAGGAAAGCATTTCATTTGGCTTCTAGCATAAAGGAACTATGCAACAACACGTACAAACAATATATAACATCCATCATAGACATGACAATGATTTCAAACCAATAAAACAACACGTGATATGGATGTAAATGAATATGTGAACCATATCTAAGATATATCCATGCTAAGCAAAAATTAAAATAATCAAGACATAAAGTAATTCATGATTCAATGAACAAAGAAAAGGCTAGAATAATTATACGGAATTATAAGCATGGCGAACATTCAACAAAAATTGTACGCATGCATAAGATAGCGCTACATGCTACGCAAAAATATCACATAAGACAACATAGAAATGTATAATAAATAAATAAAAGAAATACTTATAATAAATCCAATCAATCGCATCTAGCTCCTAGAATTTATGGAATAATTAGGAGCTACTCCTTGGCATATAACAAACATACAAATATCATACTAACAAAAAAGTTCACCGATCAACTACTATGCATGTTAATAAATCGCAAGAACTAATGTGAAACAAAAATGTAACACAATACTACAATTAGGCATGAATTATATACATGAAACCATAGAAAACTATATTAAAATCTATAGACATGTCTAACACAAGACAATAACAAATACAAACAAAATATTATCTACTTGCGACAACAAAAACTATAATCGGTAAACAAATAAATCTAATAAGTCATTTGTCACATGCAATAATTATGAGACCAATAGGATGCACTCATGGACATGTCGCAAACATATGAACAATGACATATCAATACAAAATTTAACAGATGAACAAACCCCATTCAATCTTGAGCAAGAACGACTTTATCAAAATTTATACTAAAAATTCTATTGATGAGACTAGCGATCTAACTCCATCATGAGGCTACTATGGGCATGAGAAACAAATCATATATTTAACACAAGATCATCCGAAGAAATAAAAAAGTACGCCGACATGTCGATGGCATCCGTTCATGCATCGATGCGAGCAACGATATAGATAGTATGAGGGATGATGTCTACAGGATACATTAGATGATGACGAGTACACGTGCAAAAGGAATTTGATAAAGGCTCACCGAGTTTGATAGAACGGTGCGACGAACTTGATGAACAGTGTACGCGGACACGCGGAATTCTTCGTGTGTGGTTGACGGATCACGTTCTTTCCTCTCTATATGGATTCATGGCATGGAGGAGAAGTTCCTGGCGCAAGGAAACGGATGGGGATGGCCTCCTTCTTCGGGGTCAAACACCGGTGTCCATGGAGCACCGTTTCTTTGCAGAGTGTTCTGGAGAGTTCTGGAGAGAACGAGGAAGGGAGAGGCAGGAGTTTCTGCCGGGTGGAAGAGGAGGTCAGGGCGCTCATCTACATATCTTCAGAACTTGAAAAGGTTGAGATTTATGGGAGTGAAGGGGAAGGCATGAGAGTGGCTGTAGGTTTCTTCTTGTAACGTTTCCTCTATGTGTGCGAGCAAGCGTAAGGACGAAGGAAGAGGAAGGAGAAGAAGCGCTTGGGTTGACGTTGGAAGATGGGCAGGTGGAGAGAATAAGGAAAGGGAGGAGTCAAGGAGGAGGCAACGATGACGGTTGCCGTTTCATGTGCTTGCGTTTTCTCTGTGTACGTGTAGGTTTTTGTTTCTCTTCTATAGATTGAAACGTACAGAGGAAAGAAGAGGAGGCGCTGGCTTGGCTCGGTGTTGGCCCAGTTTGGCTAGGCCCAAGTGGGAGAGAAAGAAGAGAATAAGAAGAAAAAAGTTGGCCTTTGACCCATTCGTGTTGAGAGAACATGGAACTGAAAAAATAAAGATGTTGTAGAATGGGCTTAGAAAATTTGGCCTAGAGTTTAACAGATGGAAAAGAAATGAACTTTTCTTTTCAGAAAAATATAGAGAATTAATTGAAGCTGAAAAAAATATCAAACAAACCAAAAAAATCCACGAAAATGCAGACTCATATATTTAAATGGGTTGAAGAAAAAAAAACAACTAGAAAAAACGAACACGCTCAAATTTAATTTAAGTTGTCAGTACATTAAAATAAATCTACAAATTATAAAAATCCAATTTAAGCTTTGTCAATAAATAAAACCAACGAAATTTTCTCGCCCTGAGTTTTGGAAAACTTTTTCTTAAACATTCCGATAATCGGAATATTACAGTCATATAGTAGATATGATCAACATAGAGATGTTCACCATTTATGACTACCCCATCTCACGTGATGATCGGACATGGGTTAGTTCATTTGGATCACGTATCACTTAGATAACTTGAGGGATGTTTATTTAAGTGGGATTTATTTAGTAATTTGATTAATTAAACTTAATTTATCATGAACTTAGTCCTGATAGTATTTGCATATCTATGTTGTATATCAATGGCCCGTGCTACAGTTCCCCTGAATTTTAATACGTTACTAGTGAAACCTAAGTTGAAAGATGATGGTAGCAACTACACGGACTGGGTCCGTAACTTGAGAATTATCCTCAATGCTGCACAGAAGAAATATGTACTTGATGGACCGCTAGGTGACATGCCTGCTGCAGGAGCTGATGCAGATGTTATGAACATCTGGCAATCTTGATCTGATGACTACTCAATAGTTCAGTGTGCCATGCTTTACGGCTTAGAACCGGGACTTCAAAGACATTTTGAACGTCATGGAGCATATGAGATGTTCCAAGAGTTGAAGTTAATATTTCAAGCAAATACCCGGGTTGAGAGATATGAAGTCTCCAACAAGTTCTATAGCTGCAAAATGGAGGAGAACAGTTCTGTCAGTGAACACATACTCAAAATGTCAGGGTATTATAATCACTTGACTCGGCTGGGAGTTGATCTTCCAGTTGATTGTGTTATTGACAGAGTTCTTCAATCACCGCCACCAAGCTACAAAGGATTCGTGATGAACTATAACATGCAAGGAATGAACAAAACAATTTCCGATCTCTTCTCAATGCTTAAGGCCGCGGAGGTAGAAATAAAAAAGGAGCATCAAGTGTTGATGGTTAACAAGACCACTAGTTTTAAGAAAAAGACCAAGGGAAAGAAAGAGAACTTCAAGAAGAATGGCAAGCAAGTTGCCACTCCCGGGAAGAAACCCAAAGCTGGATCCAAGCCTGAAACTGAGTGCTTCTACTGCAAAGGGAGTGGTCACTGGAAGCGGAACTGCCCCAAGTATTTGGCGGATAAGAAGGATGGCAAAGTGAACAAAGGTATATTTGATATACAAGTTATTGATGTGTACCTTACTAATGCTCGTAGCAACACCTTGGTATTTGATACTGGTTCGGTTGCTCATATTTGTAACTCGAAACAGGAGTTGCGGAATAAACGAAGATTGGCTAAGGTCGAGGTGACGATGCGCGTCGCAAATGGTTCCAAGGTCGATGTGATTACCGTCGGCACGCTATCTCTATATCTACCTTCGGGATATGTTTTAGACCTCAATAATTGTTATTTGGTGCCCGCGTTGAGCATGAACATTATATCTGGATCTTGTTTATTGCGAGACGGTTATTCATTTAAGTCAGAAAATAATGGTTGTTCTATTTATATGAATAATATCTTTTATGGTCATGCACCCTTGAAGAGTGGTCTATTCTTGCTGAATCTCGATTCTAGTGATACACATATTCATAATATTGATGCCAAAAGATGCAAAGTTGATAATGATAGTGCAACATATTTGTGGCACTGCCGTTTAGGTCATATTGGTGTAAAGCGCATGAAGAAACTCGATCCAGATGGGCTTTTGGAATCACTTGATTATGAATCATTTGATACTTGCGAACCATGTCTCATGGGCAAGATGACTAAAACTCCGTTCTCCAGAATAATGGAGAAAGCTAATGACTTATTGAAAATAATACATACCGATGTATGCGGTCCGATGAGTGTTGATTTACGCGGCGGGTATCGTTATTTTCTGAACTTCACAGATGATTTGAATAGGTATGGGTATATCTACTTAATGAAACACAAGTCTGAAACATTTGAAAAGTTCAAAGATTTCAGAGTGAAGTGGAGAATCATCGTAACAAGAAAATAAAGTTTCTACGATCTGATCGTGGAGGCGAATATTTGACTTACGAGTTTGGCCTTCATTTAAAATAATGTGAAATTGTTTCACAACTCACGCCACCTGGAACACCACAGCGTAATGGTGTGTCCGAACGTCGTAATCATACATTATTAGATATGGTGTGATCTATGATGTCTCTTACCGATTTACCACTATCGTTTTGGTGTTATACATTAGAGACAGCCGCATTCACGTTAAATAGGGCACCGTCTAAATCCGTAGAGACGATGTGACGCCCGGATAATTAAGCTACAGTAACTCTCTACTAATGATGCCACGTCACCACGATTACTATTGATAAACTCGCGATGATTCAAACCCCCGTTCAAATTCAAATTTAAAATCAAGTCAAAATTCAAAAATTTTCACATGTCAAAACTAAAATGTTCATCATATGGCAAATAATCCTTAACAAATTTTGGTGGTGGAACCAACCTTTTATAAAGTGTTTAAATGCGCTTAAATAATCAAAAGAGTGGCTAAAACAAATATTTAAATGCTTTTAAAATAATAAACAAATGCAAACTACTTTAATTAACGTGCCAAATTATATGTGGCAGTAGCCTAAATTATAATAACATTTTAGGTGCAAGTCTTTTTTTTATAAAACTAGTTTTGTCTTAAAAGGGAAAAAGAAAACCAAAAAGGTTTAAGAAAAAGAAAAGGCAAAAGGAAAAGAGAACCCCCCATGACTTCTCCTAGGCCTTAGGCCACCCGGCCGGCCCAGCTGGCCCACAGCCAGCCCAGTCGGCCCAGCTTCCCCCCTCTGTCATCTCTCTCCCTCCGCGCCCTGTTCCTCCGACCCACCTAGCTACAGAGCGCGTCCCCGCCGGACCCGACTCGCCGCTCCGCGCGGCCACGTTGCCGGCGAGGAGATAAGACGACCCCGAAGACCCCTCGACCTCATCGCCTCCCCCCCAGATCCATTCCACCTCGCCTGCTCCTCTCCCCCTCCCAATCTCGTCCGCACCCGAGCCCCTCCATGGCGGCGCCACCACCGACCACGTAGCCACTGTCCTCCCCACGGCCGCCCGGCATGCCCGTTTGCTCAGCCGCCGTCCCCTACACTGCCAGCCACCTTAACTTCGAGCTCGGAGCCACAGGAGCGTTCGCCTCGTCTTCTTCTTCTTCTTCCTCGGCTTCGGCACACTCCGTCGACGAATCCGGTCACCTCGAGCCTCCATCGAGCCCGCTGCCATCTCCTACGGCTCCATCGAACCCCTCACCATCCCGTCCGTTTCCATGTGCGTAGTCGCCGTTGCCATAGCTTCTATAGGCCACCCCCACCCCGCTCCGTCGCCGCCGTGACTACAGCTGCCGCAGCCCGTGCCCGAGGCCACTATCGTGCTCCTGGTGCTCCCAGGAGCACAACACACACACGCACGCCTCCTCCCGTGCCCCCTAGAGCCGCCCCCGAGGAGTCCCGATGCCGGCCGCCGCTCGCGAGCTCGTCGCCGTCGCCACAGTGACCCTCGGCGGCCGTCACCACCACCAATCGTCGCAGCTCGACTCCCGCGTCCAAGCGCACCACCACACGCACCCTCTGGCGCCTCGCAGCGCGATTCTGGCGAGCACCCGCCTCCGCCTCCGCCCCTGCTCGACGCCGGCGGCCCTTCCGGCCACCCCGGCGGCTACCACCGCCACCACTGGATGCGGCGCCTCCCGCACGTTCAAACAGGCCCCTCCGCGCGCCAAATGGTCGCCAGAGGGCGAATCCTGCCGCTACCCCGTGCCCGTCGCCGCGCTTGAGGCTCGCCAGAGCATCCCCGCCGGCCGCGCCGATGTGGCAGCGTTGGGGCCAACTCCCTGGGTCATTGACTGGTGGGCCCAGGGGCCCCAGTTGACCGCGCTGACCGGTCAATGCGCTGATGTGGCAGTCATGTGTCGCTGACCTACGGGCCCCACCCAATTAATTAACGTTTTATAATTGAAACTTAATTAGTTATCCTAAATAGTCACTGACTAGTGGGCCCTACTGCTTAATTAGTTAGTTTAGTTAATTTTAATCCACCGGTTAACTCCTCTGTCAATGACAGGTGGGTCCCAGATGTCAGTTTGACCAGTCAACTGACTAGTTGACTGCTGACATCATGGAGACATCATGCTGACGCATTAATTCTGTTTTTGAATTAATTTAATTATTAATAATTAGAAAATGTTTAAACCTTTGAAAATTCTTATAAAATAATCCGTAACTCGGATGAAAAAGTTTTATATATGAAAGTTGCTCAGAAAAATGAGACGAACCCGAATACGCTATCCACATACCTGTCAGATGCCTCCAGCACAGCAAACATGGAACCTTCCCCTCCGGTTCATCTGTCTGACAGATGTCCGAAACCAGGAAAATGTTCCAGTTATTTTCCCGCTTCATCTGCAATGTGTAGCATTGCGCTAGTTCATCCCTAGCACCGCGTATTGCCGTATCATGCTTTGTGTACTTCTGCTTGCCTGTTATTTATTTGTTTTTTCCTCCTCTTTCTTCTCCGATAGACCCTGCAACCGCTGCCGATGCCCTTGCGATCGACTACTTCACCAACGGCCCTTCTTCCTCTTCAGCAGAGCTTCCAGGCAAGCAAACCCCCATTGATCATTCCGATATCGCCCAATCCATTCTCTCTCATGCTTGCATTAGATTTTGCTACTGTACTTGATTGCTCCTATTCTGATGCATAGCCTGTTTTTGTTACCTGCTTTCATACCTTACCTGCTTATTCTAAACTGCTTAGTATAGGTTGGTTAGAGATCCATGAGTGACCCCCCACCTTGACCCAGTTGCCATGCTTTATGTTCGATGACTCGATCAACGTGATCGACGTCCAGGCCCCGACACCGCACATCACCCCCCTTAGTTGTACGACTCTGCAGAGTTATTATCGAGTGCCGAGGGTGATACCTCGTCAGCACTTCTGATGTTAATCCTTTAGTGTAGCTATTCGGTCGTGGTCATCGAGGGTGATTCCTCCTTCACCACTCCCGATAACGACTCTGTCGTGCAACCCCTCAAGTGTGGACCATCGAGGGTGATTCCTCCAAGTCCACCTTGACGGTTACATCGAGTGGGAATCCATTGAGGGTGATTCCTCGTGTTTCCCCTTGCTGTTTTGGACACACAGTTACTTTGACTTACCACAGAACCATGATGACATCGGGTCGGTCCCGAGGGGTACCCGCCAGTGATATGAAGTCGGGTTGACCTGGATAGTACCCGAGAGATAATTACGTGGCACGGCCGGGCATTCTTAGCCCTTGCCGTAAGTCCACGAGACGGGGCGATGGGGTCACATGATCGTGAGTCTCTGCTCATTACCGCGCTCCCAAGACATTTAACGGTTTGGATATTTGATCCGAGTAGGCCCCTGGCCTTTTCGCACTAACCACCACGCGGGAATAAGTATGGGCACTCTGTGTCTTACGATTCTTATGAAAGCTCACTGATGTCAGCGACTGAGTGGCGCGCGCCGGGTTGGATTGGTTAAGCCTGCACTTGTATAAGGGGGCTAGGTCTGCTCACCGGCTGCGTTCGCAACGCGCAGGATTGCAAAGGACGATTGGCCCATGACCCCTTCGCATTGAGGATGCAGACCGGCGTGCTGGCCTCTCTGTTGAGCCTAGATAGGACTACAGCGTGTTGATCGATCGAGGCCGGTCATGACCTGATGGTGTGTCCGGCCGGAGTTGATCAAGCGTGTTGGGTAAGTTTGTGCACCCCTGCAAGGAAGTATTCTATCTATTCGAATAGCCGTGTCCACGGTAACGGATGCTCGGTGTTGTATCCCGATCGATACAACTAGAACTGGATACTGAATGCTGAGGCATGTTATGGATATGTGGCTCCAGGATTGCTTTCTCGCAGGGAGTCGAGAAAGGATCTTTGGGCGCTAATGTTACAACATACTTGTTAAATATAATATGCTATTCTGTACTCTTCTATGTGCTGCAAGATGCTTGAAGATGCTAGTCTTCGATAGGCTAGGCCTTCCCCTTCTATTCTGGCATTCTGCAGTTCAGTCCACAGATACTACCATTTTCATTGATACCGATGCATATGTTGTGTAGATCCTTGCTTGCGAGTACTTTGGATGAGTACTCACGGTTGCTTTGCTCCCCTTTTTCCACCTCTTTCCATTCTTCTCGGATGCTGCAACCAGATGGTGGAGCCCAGGAGCCAGATGCTACCGCCGACGACTACTACTACCCCAACGGAGGCTACTTCTACATGGAGACCGCCGACAACAAGGAGTATTTAGGAGGCTCCCAGGTAGGAGGCCTTCCCTTTTCGATCGATGTTGCTTTTGTGCTAGCCTTCTTAAGACAGACTTGTTCAACTTATGTCTCACTACTAGAGAAAACCTTATACACAGAATCTTAGCAGTAGCGCTGGATAAAATGAGGAGCTACTACTAAGTAGTAGTAGCGCGTGTCAGTAAAAGGCGCTACTGCTATCCTGGTAGCAGCAGCGCGTTTTATCAAAACCAGCTGCTGCTAAGTTTGAACTGGGCGCATATGGCTAGCCCCACTTAGCAGCAGCGCGTATCCATATCCAGCGCTACTGCTATGCTCCGTAGTAGTATCGCTTTTCTTCAAAACGCGCTACTACTAACCCTACCTTATCGTCCCCGCGCGGCCGACGACCCCCTCACTCTCCCTCTCACTCACTCTCCCCCGCACCTCGTCGTCCGCCGCCGCTGGCGTTCCCCGACGACCGTCGTCGCCCGCCGCCGCCGTTCCTCCTCCCTCCTTCTCCCTCCTCCCCTCCCTCCTTCTCCAGCCGCCCCCTCCTCCCTCCTCCTCCGGCCGCCCCTTCCTCCCTCCTCTGATCCCATCGCCCTCCTCCCCCTCCTCCTCTCTCTCCTCCCTCCTCCTCCTCCCTCCTCCCTCCCCCTCCTCCCTCCATCTCTCCTAAACCCTAAACTCTTTTTTACTGTTCTTGTATAATGTAATTTTTTTTACTATTTTTAGTAAGTGTTTAATAGAATTAGTAAGAAAATTAATAGAACTAGTTGAACTAGTTTATTTTTAGTAAGAATTAGTTTATTTTTATTTATAGTAAGTGCTTAGTTGAACTAGTTGAATTAATAGAACTAGTTTATTTTTAGTAAGAAAATTTAGGTATATGAGATTTGATGATCTAATTAAAATTTTACTATAGAACTAGTTTATTTTTAGTAAGAAAATTAATAGAACTAGTTTATTTTTAGGTGTATTTAACAGAATTCTAGATTGATTCATTTTGAAGTGGATAAGTCATATTTTGAACATGTCACATTTGTTGTTATTTTTTTAGTTAAAGCAATTATGCCCGCATCGACGTCGACGATGCCTATCCCGCATTCTCGTCGTCGACTCGGTGGAGGACACCTGCTTGGTCAGAGGGGCCATGTCCGGGACTAGGCTCCGCCGGGCTGGTACTGGGAGGTGCTACCTTAAGGGGCGCAGCTTGGTGAGGAGCCAGCCCGTCATTGACCCGAACCTTCTTTGGTGGCGGTCGCGTGGGCCAGTGACGGTGCGGAGGCTTGAGGACCCCGCGGAGGTGGTACGTCACTGTGTCAGCGAGGAGGACGAGCACGTCCGTCGCTACATGGTTGCGTTGGAGGGCAGGTTCTTCAGGGATCTCACTGGAGCTATGATCCTGTGATGGTTCCTTCTCTTGGGGTATCCACCGCCCGCGCTGATACCCGTCGTTTGCTAGGGTTTTAGTTGTATTAGTGATATTATATGTATGATACTATTCAAGATGTATTATTGATAATATTCGACGATGTACGGATGCAAGAGATGATTTAGTTTTGCTTATTGAATGCATGCTAATTTGAATACTAATTTATTTTATGATTTAGGTTTGCTTATTGAATGCTCAAATTGGAGAACTACACCTATTTTGAATGCTCAAATTGGAGAGCACTATGCAAGGCGTATGCATTTGATTAGTTGATAGCTTATAGGGTTTTTGTTTTTGCAGAAATCAAGGAGGCCCTCCATCATCCCCGCCGTCGTCCCCATCACCGACCCCCTCCGACCTCGAGGTGAGACCAGCCAAATCTCCATGTCAATATGAGTCCTATAAGATATTTTGAAATGCAATGACAATCAAGTTTGAATAATCATATGATGTAGATATAAACATGTATATCTTGTGTTGCTCAAATAGGATATGTGCTTGCCCAAGTGGCCGGCCATGTTTGCAGGTAACACCTCCGAGTGGCCTATGTTTTGCCGGAGTGTTGATTAATTTCCGTTCCGGCAAATTTCAGGTGCTCGATATGTCCTTTTTTTAGCAAAGGTCATGCCGAATTTTTTCGTAATTTTGGCATGACTTGTGCTAGAATATGTAGGAAATATCGAGTGGCCTGGATTTTCTAGAAAGATAATTAAACGACATTTCGGGTTGACTTTAAGTCTTTCGAGGCTCCATACATGACAGTCAACAAATGAGTGAGGGACAAAGTCTGCACCATATATGAGAGAAGAAGAATCCCTACTATTGTCATGGGGTCGTTTTTCCTTCTTCTCTTTGTGCTAGACCTTTGTGATGCACTAGGGGAAGGAGGAATAACGACCATCACCGACGGTCGAAAAATCAGTGAGGGAGTGTGTCCACCATATATGAGAGAGGACGAAGAATCCCGACTGTTGTCGTGGGGGTTGCTTCTCCTTCGTTCCCCTGTGCTAGACATTTTAGTGTAATGCACTTGGGGATGAAAGGAGGAGCGACCATCACCAACGGTCGAATGTATACAGCACGTGAGCTGAGAGTTTTCAAGAAAAGACTCGACAGACCGATAGTCAACCCGTGATGTATAATAATGATCTAATTTAGTTTTTGTAGTACATATATTTAATTGTACAAGTTTAATCTTTGAATTATGAACATAGGAAATGTCGTCGATGTCGTCGTCGGACGACGAAAGTCTCCCGGCGGAGTGCGACTGGTGCGGCGACGACCGGGGTCTGTGCGACAGGCCTCACCTGGTAGAAGGTCGACACTTCAGCATTAAGCTCCAGGAGACCTTCGATGTTGAAACGGTACGTAACGACGACAAGTGTTTTTTTCGTAATTAAGCACGACTTCTGCTGCTTCAACATGTAATTTTCGTCTTTTACAATTCGACTAGCTTATCACATGCCATGCAAGATGCTATGTCTTGGAGAGGATGGATTTTGAAGATCATGAAAGTATGGAAACAAAGATAATTCACCTAAGGACCCATCATGGTATGGATTTAGATGTAATTCTATACAATTCTGAGAGCGTAACCCATTTTGGTTGCCTGAATTGGGAAGCCCTTTGCAAGATGTATGATTTTCATGAGGGTATGCTTGTCACCATGGATCTTGGTGATCCTGACATCGCCCAAGACAATATGGACATTTGGGTCCTTGTTGATACGCTTCCAATTCTACCGCTATGTGAGTTTCTCAAACATAGTTATTAAGTAATTTATATTGTTTATTTCAAAATAGTTGACAGCTTATTTCCATTGAAAGCTTATTTTCATTCTTCAAAGAATGTGCCGAAGATGGTAGACAGAACCTACTACACCGATGGCTCAGAATTAACTTATCAGGAGAAAAATCATCTGATCTCATTTATTGCTGATCTTGAGAATTACAAGATCTATTATCAAACTCCTCCACATTATGGTCAATCCGTGCCACTAGTGCACGTGTTGAACTACTGTAACATCCATGGAGATGTCATGGTAAGATTTTTTACTATTATGACATCCATGCATCTTTTGCATAAATTCTTCTAAAACTCAACTACATTGCTAACTACGAAGTTATTACTATGTTTTTCAACAGAAAATCCCGAATGATTGTGTGCCTCATCTGATGTTTTTGAAAGGTCACCTTGATGTTATGAACTTACGGCCAGGTCATCCTACGTATCACAGCTATTCATACCTGATTTCTAAAACCGATGAAGACATGACAATCAAAAATTGGAAAAAATGTATGGTCAATCGTAGGGAGCTACTTGGAAGCAACATTGTGCGAAGCACAAGAATTGGAGACAGGATAATCTGCATTCTCCATAATGGAGAGTCAGGGCCTATCTTGTTTTATGCTATTTTACCTAAGAGAAGGTAGTAGGTCCTATGAGAGAGGAGTAGGTCCTAGGTACAATGTGTTATTATGTGCTACAATGTGTTAGAGTTGATGATGATGATCATGACGAGTTGTTATATGACAATGAGGAGTTGTTATATGACAATGAGGCAATGAGGAGTTGTTATATGACAATGATGGTCATGAGGAGTTGTTATATGACAATGATGTTTTATGATGATAAGTTGTTAATGATATGATGATGATGATGATTTATTATATCATTGGGTGAAAGAACAGTGTGGATTAGTTTCAAGAGATCCATCCACTTGAAACTAATCCACGGTTCTTTCACCCAGTGATGTAATAACTCATTATGATGTAAAAACAATCTCTAAATTGCTACTGTATGAAAACTTGTATAATGGTGTATGAATACGACATAAAATGAAAAAGAAATAGAATACGTAATAATAGTAGTAGCGCAGGCACACAGACGCGCTGCTAGTATTTACCAGTAGTGCTTTCCCCAGAACGCGCTACTACTAAGTACGTATAGCAGTAGCGTGTGTAATCCTGCGCTACTGATAACCTTTAGCTGTAGCGCCGTATCAGTAGCACGGTATCCCGCGCTACTGCTAGGCCAAAAACACGCGCTACTGCTAGGCTTTTCCCTAGTAGTGTCTGTACTCAGATATTGTTGCTTCCGCTGACTCTTCTGTATTCGAGCTTATGTATTTGAGCCCTCGAGGCCCCTGGCTTGTAATATAAAGCTTTTATTATTTTAATTTGTGTCTAGAGTTGTGTTGTGATATCTTCCCGTGAGTCCTTGATCTTGATCGTACACATTTGCGTGTATGATTAGTGTACGATTGAATCGAGGGCGTCACAAGTTGGTATCAGAGCCGACTACCTGTAGGAAACCCCTTTCCAACTCCTTGGCCGAAGTTGAGTCTAATCATTACAAAACTTTTACTAACATGGTTGTGCGGCTTACGGGCCCATGTCACCATTGGGTGGTATTAGGATTTTTTATTCCTCGTCTTTACTTTGGGACTCTGGTCTCTCCTCTATTCGGGTTAAATGATTTTGCTAACTCTGACTCTAGGATCTCGTAACCACTTCCTCCTGGAGAACCCCTTCATTCCAGATGACCATCTGCTTCACCAGAAGACTTCGAAGATACTCTCTGATGTTCTCCCGAGAACATGTGATCATCGCTTTTGTAATTCCCTTCCACCGTCAACCCCTATGAATAACTACATACACCCGTCATTCTTACATCATAGACCAGTTGCTCTTGTTATTACAAGATGCCTCGTAATACAATCCGATGTTTTGAGAATCCATTGTGCCAGCTGCCTTGCAGCTCCATTTCCACATGAATACCCCTACGGATAATTCCTTGCACTTATCGAGTATCCGTTCATCCCCAGTTGCTCGTATGCTTCATAAGATACTCTGAAATACTATCCGATCTTCCGATAATCCTCTCCAACTATTACTCTGCAAATACTTGTCTGCTTGCATTATAGATACTTTCCATATGTCTGGCAATATTCATTAGTATCCTTTGTCATTGTCATTTGGAACATTTGATTCGATATGTTTGTGAATGCTCACAATCATTAGTCACAATTAGAATTCTTCTGTTCGGCTCAGACGTCATCCCGGACATGAGCTGGTGTTTGGCAAATCAAACCTTGATTGATTGTCGATCTATGTCTATTCAACTTACTTCTCTTTGATCAGAGGCTCTGCTTCTGATCCCCCGATTTGGAAATCATAATTAATTTGCATTTGAGCTTCGAATTAGTCAGTTGTTTCTGTAATATGATCTCCTTGCCTTCTTTCTTCTTCTGGTTGAGTACTGATACTCACATCAGATCCCTTGTGGACCACCAGATCCTTTCTTGTATTTTATCCGACAGCATCCTTCGTATTCAATAACCTTGTGGTCCTCTCCTCGGATACATAATGCCTTTGGTAAATTGTATAGTCTGCTTTTGTCAACCATACTATGCTTTCGAGCATGTACTAATTACTTCTGAAGATTGTGGTATATGTACCTAAGATGCCCCGATGGGTTGAACATATGCCTTTTCTAATTTGTGTGAACCCGGAAACTTGTACGGTTTATACTCTACTAGTGTAATGCCAGATAAAATTTCAACACTACAACTTCATCGAAAGCGAAAAGTGAATGAAAGGTTATGCATTGAAGAAGTGGGAGTCGACCTTGAACTTTGTGTTCATGCCATGGACACGATGTAGATCCTATCATGGAAGCATCTTGTAATAATAACTATTTCCTTGATACAATACCATCTGGTATCGGTGAATTGATCATTTGCAATCGTGGTTCCGACTATATTTTCTCCTTGATTCCATTTCTCAGACAAGTTAAAGCACTTGTCTCCTGTAGATCAATACATCTCCTCAACCTCTATTTTGATCTTCCTTCGAGTATTACCCTCAGGTATCTCAAGAATATCAAAGAACTGTGTTGCTTCCTACGATTCTTCATTTGGTATTGCTTCCCACCGATTTCAGATTTCCCCGGTTCTGAGTTATTAGTCACTCAAGAACGCCAATAAGTGAATTGATTCCGCACTCCGATTCAATAACTCTAAGTAATTTTCATTGCTTACGAGTTTAATAATCCTTCAAGTCATTCCTAGCCTGATCGGCTATATCATTATCGTGCTAAATTTTAACTGTGCTACCTGGTTCTTCCTCCCGAAGCACAATTTTCGATAATGAGCTAAGCCAACGTCGATCTTCCTCGTCATGTCATTTTGCCTTGAACAGCAAGCTTGATTTCAAGTTTGTGTCGTACCCGTGGTTCCAATGACCTTTCGCTTCATCATTCCATTGACTTGATGTCATCGCCGACCGATTTCATCTTCATGAAACCTCTCGACAAATATGTCCTGATCATCATCAACATTCTGAGCTCTTCCAGGTTATCAATCGAATTCATGATGAGAAATACCATCCTTGCCCCCTCGATGAATTGTTGCTGAGCCCGTGGGCCCCATCCTAATCTTTTCCTTGCTGAAATTGTACGACTTATTTTATAAGTTTTTTCCGATGGATCCTTGTGTATCCAAAGACTGATCTTTACCTGATGACCATGTCATTGCTACCCCGAAGCATGGTTTTGGTACTCCAAACGTCAACAAGAACTTTGGAAGCATAATGCTAAATGTTTCTTGATCAATTATCCAAACACTGTTGTATGGGTAATGTCATGAATTTTCCTCCCCCTTTACCTAAATGGTAATCTACTTACTATCCTGTCATGGATATCACCATCTGCTTGTCCTTGGAAGGATATACTCCTGATATCTATGTTTAAACACATTTTTCCTTTCCATTGTTTTGTTTAACCTTTATCGTAATCTAACTTATCTGAGCAGAGGTAATTCCCGGCTTAGGTAAACACCTCAGTGTACAACTCTGTCAGTAAGACCCTGTTATTATGGTTGATGACATTCCTGTAACCACCGATGGACGAGAACTTTGCCTATTGGTCCGCCTCGTCTAAACGAGCAGGAAAATGGTTCTCTTCATTCCTCGCCCTTCGTACCAACGTTGTTGCCAACATAACTGGTACGCTATCCTCTGACATGCCTTGCCATCATATCCGTGCAAGATGTCACCGCTCTTCCTACTCTTAACACACATGGTGGGCCCATAACACACAGTTCCACATGATCGAAACCTGACACTCCTATACATCCCTATTTTCCAAAAGTTATTCCTCGTGCTTGGCTTCGTTTGTAATTCATGAGCCACCTTGCTAGTGATCTATTCTGGTATCATATACAATACTTGATCTCGTTGCTCTGAACCCCTTCTCACACTCTGTTTCAGACATCGAACGATTGTCTATCCGCTTGAAACTTTTTATTGTACCTTCTTACTTGCTCTCGATGTGTTTCATCTGTTCAACTCCAGAGATACTCATGTATTCATTCATGGGATAACCCCGATGATTACCCCTTATAGCATTCTATCATTGTCGAGCTGCCCCTTTCCTATTCGTAAGTACGATGGAATTCCCGAAGGAAGGATGACGACTTCATCTTGATGACTTGAAGCAGAGAAATGAAGACATCAATATAATGGATCAACCCCTTTGAGGAGAGCAACCAAGACTGAGAAGATTAGTTAGAATTTTGTAACCAAATCCCTTCCCCCTTACGCCCCTCCTAAATCTCGGGACGAGATTTCTTGTAGTGGAGGAGAATTGTGACGCCCCGATAATTAAGCTATAGTAACTCTCTACTAATGATGCCACATCACCATGATTACTATTGATAAACTAGAGTTGATTCAAACCCCCGTTCAAATTCAAATTTAAAATCAAGTCAAACTTTAAAAGTTTTTGAATGTCAAAACTAAAATGTTCATCATATGGAAAATAATCCTTAACAAATTTTGGTCGTGGAACCAACCTTTTATAAAGTGTTTAAATGCCCTTAAATAATCAAAAGAGTGGCTAAAACAAATATTTAAATGCTTTTAAAATAATAAACAAATGCAAACTACTTTAATTAATGTGCCAAATTATATGTGGCAGTAGACTAAATTATAATAACGTTTTAGGTGCAAGTCTTTTTTTTATAAAACTAGTTTTTTCTTAAAAGGGAAAAAGAAAACTGAAAAGTTTTAAGAAAAAGAAAATGCAAAAGGAAAAGAGAACCCCCCTGACTTCCCCTGGGCCTTAGGCCACCCAGCCGGCCCAGCTGGCACTCAGCCAGCCTAGTCGGCCCAGCCGGCCCAGCTTCCCCCCTCTGTCATCTCTCTACCCCCGCGCCCTGTTCCTCCGACCCACCTAGCTACAGAGCGCGTCCCCGCCGGACCCGACTTGCCGCCCCGCGCGGCCACATTGCCGGCGAGGGGATAAGACGACCCCGAAGCCCCCTCGACTTCATCACCTCAGATCCATTCCCCCCTCGCCTGCTCCTCTCCCCCTCCCAATCTCGTCTGCACCAGAGCCCCGCCATGGCGGCGCTACCACCGACCACGTAGCCACCGTCCTCCCCACGGTCGCCCGGCGTGCCCGTTCGCTCCGCCGCCGTCCCCTACACCGCCTGCCACCTCGACTTCGAGCTCGGAGCCACCGGAGCATTCACCTCGTCTTCTTCTTCTTCCTCGGCTCCGGCACACTCCGTCGATGAATCCGGCCACCTCGAGCCTCCATCGAGCCCGCTGCCATCTCCTACGGCTCCACGGTGAGCTCCCGCGTGTAACCCCTCACCACCCCGTCCTTTTCCATGCGTGTATTCGCCGTCGCCATAGCTTCCGTAGGCCACCGCCGCCCTGCTCCGTCGCCGCCGTGACTACCGCTGCCGTAGCCCGCGCCCGAAGCCACTATCGTGCTCCTGGTGCTCCCAGGAGCACAACGCACACACACATGCCCCCTCCCGTGCCCCCTAGCGCCGCCCCCAACGAGTTCCGATGCCGGCCGCTGCTCGCGAGCTCGTCGCCGTCGCCACAGTGCCCCTCGGCGGCCGTCACCACCACCAGTCGTCGCAGCTCGACTCCCGCGTCCTAGCGCACCACCACACGCACCCTTCGGCCCCTTGCAGCGCGGTTCCGGCGAGCACCCGCCTCTGCCTCCGCCCCTGCTCGACGCCGGCGGGCCTTCTGGCCACCCTGGCGGCTACCACCGCCAGTACTGGACGAGACGCCTCCCGCACATTCAAACGGGCCCCTCCGCACGCCAAATGGTCGCCGGAGGGCGAATCCCGCTGCTAACCCACGCCCGCCGCCACGCTTGAGGCTCGCCAGAGCCTCCCCGGCGGTCGCGCCGACGTGGCCGTGCTGGGGCCAACTCCCTGTGTCACTGACTGGTGGGCCCATGGGCCCTTGTTGACCGCGCTGACCGGTCAATGCGCTGACGTGGCAGCGATGTGTCGCTGACCTGCGGGCCCCACCCTCTTAATTAACATTTTATAATTAAAACTTAATTAGTTATCCTAAATAGTCACTGACTAGTGGGCCCTACTGCTTAATTAGTTGGTTTAGTTAATTTTAATCCACCGGTTAACTCCTCTATCAATGACAGGTGGGTCCCAGATGTCAGTTTGACCAGTCAACTCACTAGTTGACTGCTGATGTCATGGTGACATCGTGCTGATGCCTTAATTCTGTTTTTGAATTAATTTAATTATTAATAATTAAAAAATGTTTAAATCTTTGAAAATTCTTATAAAATAATCTGTAACTCGGATGAAAAAGTTTTATATACGAATGTTGCTCAGAAAAATGAGATGAACCCGAATACGCTATCTACATACCTGTCAGATGCCTCCAGCACTGCAAACATGGAACCTTCCCCTCCAGTTCATCTGTCTGACAGATGTCCGAAACTGGGAAAATGTTCCAGTTATTTTCCTGCTTCGTCTGCAACGTGTAGCATTGCGTTAGGTCATCCCTAGCACCACGTATTGTCGTGTCATGCTTTATGTACTTCTGCTTCGCTGTTATTTATTTGTTTCTCCCTCCTCTTTCTTCTCCGATAGACCCTGCGACCGCTGCCGATGCCCCTGTGATCGACTACATCACCGACGACCCTTCTTCCTCTTCAGCAGAGCTTCCAGGCAAGCAAACCCCCTTTGATCGTTCCGATATCGCCCATTCCATTCTCTCTCATGCTTGCATTATATTTTGCTACTGTACTTGATTGCTCCTATTCTGATGCATAGCCTATTTTTGTTACCTGCTTTCATACCTTACCTGCTTATTCTAAACTACTTAGTATAGGTTGGTTAGAGATCCATGAGTGACCCCCCCCCCACCTTGTCCCAGTTGCCCCGTTTTATGTTCGATGACTCGATCAACGTGATCGATGTCCAGGCCCCCACACCGCACATCAACCCCCTTAGTTGTACGACTCTGCAGAGTTATTATTGAGTGCCGAGGGTGATACCTCGTCAGCACTTCTGATGTTAACCCTGTAGTGTAGCTATTCAGTCGTGGTCATCGAGGGTGATTCCTCCTTCACCACTCCCGATAACGACTCTGTCGTGCAACCCCTCAAGTGTGGACCATCGAGGGTTATTCTTCCAAGTCCACCTTGACTGTTACATCGAGTGGGAATCCATTGAGGGTGATTCCTCGGGTTTCCCCTTGCTGTTTTGGACACATGGTAACTTTGACTTACCATAGAACCATGATGACATCGGGTCGGCCCCGAGGGGTACCCGAGAGTAATGTGAAGTCGGGTTGACCTGGAGGGTACCCGAGAGATAATTACGTGGCACGGTCGGGCATTCTTAGCCCTTGCCGTAAGTCCACGAGACGGGGCGACGAGGTCACATGAACGTGAGTCTCTGCTCATTACCGCGCTCCCAAGACATTAAACAGTTTGGATATTTGATCCGAGTAGGCCTCTGGCCTTTTCGCACTAACCACCACGCGGGAATAAGTATGGGCACTCTGCGTCGTACGATTCTTCTGAAAACTCACTGCTGTCAGCGACTAAGTGGCGCGCGCCAGGTTGGACTGGTTAAGCCTGCACTTGTATAAGGGGGCTAGGTCTACTCACCGGCCGTGTTTGCAATGCGCAGGATTGCAAAGGACGATTGGCCCATGACCCCTTTGCATTTAGGATGTAGACCGGCGTGCTGGCCTCTCTGTTGAGCCTAGGTAGGACTAAGGCGTGTTGATCAACCGAGGCCGGTCATGACCTGATGGTGTGTCCTGCCGGAGTTGATCAAGCGTGTTGGGTAAGTTTGTGCACCCCTGCAGGGAAGTATTCTATCTATTCGAATAGCCGTGTCCACGGTAACGGACGCTCGGAGTTGTATCCTGATCGATACAACTAGAACTGGATACTGAATGCTGAGGCATGTTATGGATATGTGGCTCCGGGATTGCTTTCTTGTAGGGACTCGAGGAAGGATCTCTGGGCTCTAATGTTACAACATACTTGTTAAATATAATATGCTACTCTGTACTCTTCTATGTGCTGCAAGATGCTTGAAGATGCTAGTCTTCGATAGGCTAGGCCTTCCCCTTCTATTCTGGCATTCTGCAGTTCAGTCCACAGATACTACCCTTTTCATTGATACCGATGCATATTTAATGTAGATCCTTGCTTGTGATTACTTTCGATGAGTACTCACGGTTGCTTTCCTCCCCTTTTTCCACCTCTTTCCATTCTTCTCCGATGCTTCAACCGGATGGTGGAGCCTAGGAGCCAGATGCTACCGCCGCCGACTACTACTACCCCAATGGAGGCTACTTCTACGTGGAGACCGCCGACGACAAGGAGTAGTTAGGAGGCTCCCAGGCAGGAGGCCTTGCCTTTTTGGTCGATGTTGCTTTTGTGCTAGCCTTCTTAAGGCAAATTTGTTCAACTTATGTGTGTACTCAGATATTGTTGCTTCCGCTGAATCTTGTGTATTCGAGCCCTCGAGGCCCCTGGCTTGTAATATAAAACTTCTATTATTTTAATTAGTGTCTAGAGTTGTTTTGTGATATCTTCTTGCGAGTCCTTGACATTGATCGTACACATTTGCTTGTATGATTAGTGTACGATTGAATCGAGGGCGTCACAAGTTGGTATCAGAGCCGACTGCCTGTAGGAACCCCCTTTCCAACTCCTTTGCCGAAGTTGAGTCTAGTCATTACAAAACTTCTACTAACATGGATGTGCGGCTTACGGGCCCACATCGCCATTGGGTGGTATTAGGATCTTTTATTCCTCGTCTTTACTTTGGGACTCTGATCTCTCCTCTATTCGGGTTAAATGATTTTGCTAACTCTGACTCTATGATCTAGTAACCACTTCCTCTCGGAGAGCCCCTTCATTCCAGATGATCACCTGCTTCACCAGAAGACTACGAAGATACTCTCCGATGTTCTCTGGAGAACATGTGCTCATCGCTTTTGCAATTCCCTTCCACCGTCAACCCCTATGAATAACTGCATACACAAGTCATTCTTACATCATATTCCAGTTGCCCTTGTTATTACAAGATGCCTCGTAATACAATCTGATGTTTTGAGAATCCATTGTGCCCGCTGCCTTGCAGCTCCATTTCCAATGAATACCCCTACGGATAATTCCTCGCACTTATCGAGTATCCGTTCATCCCCAGTTGTTCGTATGCTTCATAAGATACTTTGAAATACTATCCGATCTTTCGATAATCCTTTCCAACTATTAATCTGCAAATACTTGTCTGCTTGCATTATAGATACTTTCCATATGTCTGGTAATATTCATTAGTATACTTTGTCATTGTCATTTGGAACATTTGATTCAATATTTTTGTGAATGCTCGCAATCATCAGTCACAATTAGAATTCTTCCCTTCGGCTCAGACGTCATCCCGGACATGAGCTGGTGTTTGGCAAATCAAACCTTGATTGATTGTCGATCTATGTCTATTCAACTTACTTGTCTTTGATCAGAGCCTCTTCTTCTGATCCCCCGATTTGGAAATCATAATTCCTTTGCATTTGAGCTTTGAATTAGTCATTTGTTTCTGTAATATGATCTCCTTGCCTTCTTTCTTCTTCTGGTTGAGTACTGATACTCACATCAGATCCCTTGTGGAACACAAGATCCTTTGTTGGATTTTATCCGACAGTGTCCTTCATATTCAATAACCTTGTGGTCCTCTCCTCGGATACATAATGCCTTTGGTAAATTGTATCCTCTGCTTTTGTCAACCATACTATGCTTTCGAGCTTGTACTAATTACTTCTGAAGATTGTGGTATATGTTCCTAAGATGCCCCGATGGGTTGAATATTTGCCTTTTCTAATCTGTGTGAACCCGGAAACTTGTACGGTTTATACTCTACTGGTGTAATGCCAGATAAAATTTCAACACTACAACTTCATCGAAAGCGAAAATTGAATGAAAGGTTATGCATTGAAGAAGTGGGAGTCGACCTTGAACTTTGTGTTCATGCCCATGGACACGATGTAGATCCTATCATGGAAGCTTCTTGTAATAATAACTATTTCCTTGATACAATATCATCTGGTATCGGTGAATTGATCCTTTGCAATCGTGGTTCCGACTATATTTTCGCCTTGATTCCATTTCTCAAACCAGTTAAAGCACTTTGTGGAGTAATTCTAATGCCTTTTCTCTCATAATATGCAAGGTTTACACAAAGAGGGAGAATACCAGCAGCTGGAATTCTGGACCTGAAAAAGCTATGTCAGAGATATTATGCACATCTCCAAATGAGCTCAAATTTGATGGAGAATTATTTTGGAATATATAAAAAATATTAGAGAAAAGAATTACCTGAGGGGGCCACCCAGGTGCCCACTAGGCACCAGGGCGCGCCCACCCCCCTAGCGCGCCCTGGAGGGTAGTGGAGTTATTATTGTTGACATCACCCTTGAGGTGAACAAGTTGGAGGCGAAACTATAAGCCCCTATCTTTCTATGTGTCCGGCTGAAACTTTTTGCTCCATATATATGTTGTGAGTATTAGCAATCATAGAAGACCTGCCAAAACGCTCCGACACGAGACCCTTCCTGAAAATATGAATGCATTGCATTGCTGACTAAGAATTTAGTTTGTTAGTTTTCAAGAAAGTTTATTCCTTTTACTTTGATGTTGTGATGAATTGTTACTTGCTCATAAGAAGTTTTATATAAAGTTTAATTGCTATTATAATAATGATCATGATGCTAATATGTCCATATTTTGTTTTATCGACACCTCTTTCTCTCTAAACATGTGGACATGATTCTCGATTCGGCTTTCGCTTGAGGACACGCAAGGTCTAAGCTTGGGGGAGTAGATACGTCCACTTTGCATCATGTTTTCTACTGTTATTTATATGTTTTTTTATTCAATATAATATTTGTGAAGTAATTCAATGCCTTTTCTCTCATAATATGCAAGATTTACACAAAGAGGGAGAATACCGGCACTGTAATTCTGCAAACCTGAAAAAGAAACAAAAAAATAAAACAAAGAAAACACAAAAACAAAAAAAAAAAAAAAAAAAAAAAAAACAAAAAAACAAAAATAAAAAAAAAAAAAAAAGACCTCATAACAAGAAAAAATTGGTCTAAGAAACTTGATGATGCACTGTGGGCCTATAGAACTGCTTATAAAAACCCTATGGTTATGTCTCCATATAAAATGGTTTATGGAAAAGCATGTCACTTGCCTCTTGAGTTAGAACATAAAGCATATTGGGCAATTAAGGAACTCAATTATGACTTCAAACTTGCCTGTGAAAAGAGGTTATTTGATATTAGCTCACTATATGAATGGAGAACCCAAGCTTATGAAAATGCAAAATCATTCAAAGAAAAAGTCAAAAGATGGCATGACAAAAGAATCCAAAAGCGGGAATTCAAAGTTGGTGAATATGTTCTATTGTACAATTCTCGTTTTAGATTTTTTGCAGGAAAACTTCTCTCCATGTGAGAAGGACCATATATCATTGAAGAAGTTTATCGATCTGTAGCTATCAAAATCAATAATGCCAAAGGTAATAATCCGAAGGTGGTCAATGGACAAAGAATTAAGCACTATATTTCAGGTACGCCTATTAATATTTAAACTAATATTATTCAAACCATGACACCGGAGGAATACATAAAAGAGACCTTCCAGAACACTCCAGAACCCTGAAAAGGAAGATGTACGTGATACGGTAAGTAAACCGACTCTAAAAATTCCGCAAAAATATTTTCTGTCATTTTTGGAATATTAGAAACCGGGAAGGCAACCCAGGTGCCCACTAGGCACCAGGGTGCGCCTGCCCCTCCTGGCGCGCCCTAGTGGGTAGTGGGCCCCTCGGGAACCTTCCCGACTCCGTTTTCCTAAAGTATACTTGTTTCCCAAAATAAAAATTCTTTACATATACTACCGGACGATTTGACCACCATATTGCGGAGAAATCCTCTGTTCTTGTTTCAGGCTATTTTTCTGAAAGATCTAGATCGCCACGGTTGCACCAAGCTCTTCCAAGGACAAGTTCTACGAGAAGGTCATCAACCCCTACCTACCGGAGGTGTTGAAGCACCCTCAAGCCATTGAGATGCATGAGGGGGTGCTCCACATCCGGGACGTTCAAGGGCCCAAGAAGACGGGAAGCGTGGAGGCCAGGCTCGAGGCGGCGGAGCAGGAGGTCTTCCAGTGCCAAGGGATGGTGGAGCGTGGACTCAGTGCCAATCACTCCATGATCTCAGAATTCACCCGTGATCACAAGGTGGATGGCCAGTCTATGAAGGACATCATCTTCAACTTCAACGAGAAAATCAATTTTCTACAAAGCCAAATATATGATCTTCAAAATCAAATTTTCGAGTATGAAGCAAGGTTTAAAGGTATGAGTTTAGCTGCAAGTTTTAGGACTCAGGAGACTCGTGCATCCCCTTATGATGGTGAACCCCTACCATGGAAGCCAGAGGACAAGCCTACCACCTCATCACCACCACCATCACCAAAGAAGAAGACTTAAACACACGGGTATGGTCACTCCCCTTGGCTTGTGCCAAGCTTGGAGGGGGGTGCCTCAGTATCGTATCACCATCACTTTTGTTATCTTAGGTTGATCTTTAGTTGTTTCATGATTTAGTAAAATAAAAGTTTAGTATGATCTATTTTCGAGTGCTAGTTTCGTGATCCATCTATCTATGTAATCGAGTGAAAGTTATATAATAAAGATTAGTTTGAGTTTTTGCTTCTTTAACTTTTTGTTTCAATCTAAATAATGAAAACGATCATATGCTAATCTTATGGAAAGTAATGACATTACATCAGGAAAAGTATAAGTGGTAATATTTATTGAAAGTTGACAAACATAGCATTGGTTATTGATGCAATTCATGAAAGAATTAATAAGGAAAGATTCACATACAAATATACTATCTTGGACATCTTTTATGATTGTGAGCCCCCATTAAGTATTTTAAGCCAAACTATTGATGTTGGACAAGGAAGACAACGTAATGATTTATGTTTGTTCATATTCACATAGAAGTTATATTGTCATACATCCTCCAACATGTGGTGCTTGCCCAATATCTTTGCTAGCCAAAAATCCGCACTAAGTAGAGATACTACTTGTGCATCCAAAAACCTTAAACCCAATCTGAAGTTATGAGAGTCCACTATACTTACCTATGGATTGAATAAGATCCTTCAAGGAAGTTGTCATCAATGCATAAGGCAATAAAAATTGCTTCTAATTATGTATGATCTTTTAGTGTATGGGAAAATAAGCGTTGTACGAACTTGTGATAGCAAAGTAATAAAATCAACGGACTGCATAATAAAGGTTGCTATCACAAGGGGCAATATAACATGACGTTCTTTTGCACTAAGAGCTTGTGCATCCAAAAATAAAATCGCATGACAACCTCTGCTTCCCTCTGCGAAGAGCCTATCTTTTACTTTTATGTATTTACTTTTTATGCAAGAGTCAATAGTGTTCACCTCTACTTCTTTTTATTTTTCCTCTTTTGCAAGCATCATGTGTTGGGGAAAGATCTAGACACATATATCCAATTGGATATGAGTGATCATGAGTTATTATTGTTGACATCACCCTTGAGGTGAACAAGTTGGGAGGCGAAACTATAAGCCCCTATCTTTCTATGTGTCCGGCTGAAACTTTTTGCTCCATATATATGTTGTGAGTATTAGCAATCATAGAAGACCTGCCAAAAACGCTCCGACACGAGACCCTTCCTGAAAATATGATGAATTGCAATTGCATTGCTGACTAAGAATTTAGTTTGTTAGTTTTCAAGAAAGTTTATTCCTTTTACTTTGATGTTGTGATGAATTGTTACTTGCTCATAAGAAGTTTTATGATAAAGTTTAATTGCTATTATAATAATGATCATGATGCTAATATGTCCATATTTTGTTTTATCGACACCTCTTTCTCTCTAAACATGTGGACATGATTCTCGATATCGGCTTTCGCTTGAGGACACGCAAGGTCTAAGCTTGGGGGAGTAGATACGTCCACTTTGCATCATGTTTTCTACTGTTATTTATAGTGTTTTTATTCAATATAATAATTTGTGAAGTAATTCTAATGCCTTTTCTCTCATAATATGCAAGATTTACACAAAGAGGGAGAATACCGGCAGCTGTAATTCTGGACCTGAAAAAGCTATGTCAGAGATACCTGAAATTTTACGGAGAATTATTTTGGAATATACAAAAAATATTGAAGAAAAGAAATATTAGAGGGGACCACCCAGGTGCCCACTAGGCACCAGGGCCTGCCAACCCCCCTGGCGCGCCGTGGTGGGTAGTGGGCCCCCTAGCCAACCTTCGGTGCCCATCTTCTAGTATATAAGATCATTTGACCTAGAAAAAATAAGGAGAGAGCATTCGGGGCGGAGCGCCGCCGCCTCGAGGCGGAACCTGGGCAGGAGCACTTTTGCTCTCCGGCGGAGCGATTCTTCAGGGGACACCTCACTCCGGGAGGGGAAATCGAAGCCATCGTCATCACCAACAACCCTCTCACCTTGGGAGGATCAACAGTCATCAACATCTTCACCAGCACGATCTCATCTCAAAACCCTAGTTCAACTCTTGTGTTCAATCTTTGTATCAAAACCTCATATTAGTACCTGTGGGTGACTAGTAGTATTTATTACATCTTGTAGTTGATGCTAGTTGGTTTATTTGGTGGAAGATTATATGTTCAGATTCATTATGCTATTTATTACTCCTTTGATCATGAGCATGAATATGATTTGTGGGTAGTTGCTTTTGTTCTTAAGGACACGAGACAAGTCTTGTTACAAGTAATCATGTGAATTTGCTATTCGTTCAATATTTTGAAAATATGTATGTTGTGATTCACTTAGTGGTATTATGTTAACATCGACTACATGACACTTCACCATATTTGGGCCAAAGGGAATGCATTGTGGAGTAGTAATTGATGATGGATTGCTAGAGTGACAGAAGTTTAAACCCTAGTTTAGAAGCTATTTCGTAAGGGTCTGATTTGGATCCATATATTTAATGTTATGTTTAGATTTTTATCTTAATTCTTTTTTCGTAGTTGTGTATGCTTGCGAGAGGGGTTAATCATAAGTGGGAGGCTTGTTCAAATAAGAACAGCATCCAAGCACCGGTCCACCCACATATCAAATTATCAAAGTAGCGAACGCGAATCGAACAAACATGATGAAAGTGACTAGATGAAATTCTCGTGTGTCCTCGAGAACGTTTTACTTATTATTAGAGACAGTTCCGGCCTGTCCTTTGCTATAAAAAGGATTGGACTATCTTGTTGCACTTTTGTTACCGTTACTATTACTTGCTCATTACAAATTATCTTGCTACCAAACTATATATTACCGACAATTTCAGTGCCCGCAGAAAATACTTTACTAAAAACCGTTAAAGATTTTTAATGTATTTTTTTATTGAAAACTGGCAAATTTCATGATATATATATCGTGGAAATATCTATTTCTTGTTTTGATGGCGACCATTTTTGTTTTATTTGCAGTTTTAGTTTTTTTAGACTAATTTAACATTTGTTTTGTCTTTTGAAGTATTTTTTGTTTGTTCGGCTTTAACGAATGACGCTAGAAGGTAGCCTTGGAGGGTTCTCCCAATAAAAAATTTCTTAGGTTCCCTAAGAAAAATGTTTACATCTTATGGTGGAGTCAGATTCCTTACAAGTCATAAACTTTTTGCACAGGTTAAACTAGATGGTGGGATGCAGCAGCAACATTTTTTGCAGATTGTGTGAACTTAGGTACTTCAATTGGGAAGGTCATTTTTAATTTACAAGTATTGTTTTCATTCTTGTAATCAAGCAGCTCATATGCTAGTAAATTTTAGTTATCGTAATAAGGCTACCTTTATTTGGCTGCACGAACGTATTGTCAGTAAGCTCGTAGATGATGTATCAGTGTTTTGATTTTAATAAAACTAGTCACGATGGTCTTTCTAAAAAAGTTTTCATAGCACTAAAAAGAAAAAGAAAAAGTTTTCGTTGGCTCGATGCTCGATCGATCCTGGAATGAATGTTTTTGCTGGGAGATCACTCTAATCTAACGTGTACGCGTTATGCGGGTCGTAAATCTAAGTCCTTTTCAAAAATAAAACAAAACAAAAATGTTGTATCCACTAAAAGAAAATGTTGTGATGTTCAAACCTGAGAGTTGACTCCGATCCTATTAGGAGTCCAACTCCGGCACGAGGTGAACCCAACCCCGATCCTGTTACGAGAGCCCCAGTCTCACCTAAATATATGCACTAGACCGACTACCTCGTTGTGTTCAAAAAAAAAAAAAAGACCGACTACTTCGTTGTCTTCTCACCAGAATCAATACAATCGGTCTTCGTGAATAGCGTGATGGCGGTTGAGCACGAGTCTGGATGGGACATCCTGGGGGTCGTCCTCCGGCGCCTGTAAACCCTCGCCGACCGCATCCGCCTCAGCGCAGTCTGCCGGCCGTGGCGCTCCGGTGCCAAGCTGTTGCCGTCGCCCTTCCCATGGATCGTCTTGCACTATGGCACCCTCTTCGATCTGTCCAACAACGCGGCAGCCTACCGGGACGCCTACTGCTACAGCGCTGGCGACAACATCATCGTCCTCCTGCACCATGACGGCCGATGCTCCCTTGTTAACGCGCTCTCGGGCGACCCGACCCACCTACGCGAGCTCGCTGCCGTGCTTCAGAAGAATGTTGCCCAGGACGACGACAACAACACCAGCAGGGGGCATATGATAAGCCAGCCCTTGTCAATAGTTGTGATGTCGCCGACCAACCACGGCCCAATCATTGCCCTCCTGGTTGACTATGGAGTCGTTTTCTCAACCTGCCGGCCCGCCCGTGAAATCAACTCGTGCCTGATCGGCGTGGTGGTGGCGTCCATAGACGACATCACCTTCTTTCAAGGGAGGCTCTACACCCTTTGCTATTTTAACGAAAGGCTCATCACCTTTGACGTCAACAACGCCCGTCTGGACATGCCAACGCCACCAGATATCCGTGTGCATCAATCGACTTAGAGGTCGAAAAAATTTACCCTATTTTCAAAAAACTAGAACAATGCCCGTGCGTTGCAACGGGATATAAATATTCTAGCACGTTAGTTTGTGATTTACCTTTCAGTAATAATGCGATTGTGTAAATAAATGTTCATCAAATTCTGACCGTGAATTACCTTATATTTTGATTAGAAGTTTGGTAAGTAAATTAAAGTAGAATTGGTTCATAAGATAAATAAATTAAGGTGATTGATTATCATATACATGAAAGGTTTGACGAAGGGTGGTGGGAAGAAAGGTGAAATGGGAACCTTACGTTCTTTTTAAGTAGTAGAGATACGAAGCCAACGCCACAGGACCTCAAACCCGAGTATATATCTGGCACCGTTGTGGCAGAAACTGCTAGTGATCAACACAACGGCTAACCGAACCATGTGACATGGATGGAGCGATATCTAGTCGAATCCAATTTTAAGTTGTTGATGGTGAAGCTAAGGACAAAATACATGACTATAGACAACAACCGCATGAAAGAAGACAAAACTCGCCATTTCGAGGTATACGAGGCTGACGTGACCGACCACCGATGGAAGAAGGTTGACGGTGGCCTGGATGGCCGGGCACTCTTTGTGTCATTTCCATGCTTGAAGTCCATGCCTGTTGTTGTCGACAGCCTTCAAGGAGCTCAAGAGGACTGCATCTACTCCATGCGAACCATGGTGTTTATACCAATGTTGGGAGCCTAGAGGAGGCTAGAAGGCCCCCTCGGCGACTCTGGCGTGTACAACATGCGAACCAAGTCATTCACGCCATTGATGTGTGACTTGATGTCACCGCTGCCATGCCAGAGTGGGCGGTTTCCAACATGGTTTTCCCTATCGAACTTTAATGTACTACTAAGAAGGGTGACTTGAGTGTTTGCGCTGCTTGATTTGTTTGGCCCTCCTTCCCATGTAAGTTGTGTTAGAAAAATTTAAGACAACTATTTCAGGCGGAGGTAATATTATATTTGTATATCTATGTATTTGTTAGAGTTATATACAGTATCCATATATTATAAAGGTATTTCTTTCATATATTTATTAGGACTTGTGGTTGGGGCGCCACCTGGTGGCACCTCTTGAGACGGGATTATACGCACTAATCAAGCTAGCGCATTAGTTAACGTCTATGTATGACATGATTCTTACTTCAGCAAGAAGATATGCAGTCCAAAAGAGCGATAGTTGCATCTTGGTTGTTAAAAATACAAGACATGGCAATAGAACTGCAGCAACAAGAGTGTTGATAAAGCAGAGCAAGCATAGAAGTTTCATGCATGTGTATTTCTTTTGGTGATTCTACAGAGCATAAAATGCCAAATTTAAAGAGTTGGAGAGCACATATATCCTTCGGCATAAAATTCTTGTGTTCTTGCAAGTTAGGGATATGATCGACCGGTTGATCTCATATTTCTGAAGGTTGAGGTGAAGAATGTCTTCAGTCCGTGAAAGAGATGCCTCTACATACTTATGAATTGTAAATCCATCATTGAATTCTTCATGAGTAGGTCATTTCCATGTTAGCATTTTCAGAAGAACAATGTCATAGCTATAGACATCGCCCTTGGTTGAGATTTCACTGCCCATGTCATACTCTGCAATAATGTTTTGAAACATAAATTTCATCACACAAAATATGAAACATGCTACCAGCTTTAAATACTTGTGCGGTGCGCACGCCTCAGTGTGTGTGCCTCCTGAGACTTCTGATTTCTATGCTTTTCCCAGCAAGCTTGGGAGTTGAAATTTTCTTTACTACAAAACCTAATGGTGAAGGTATATGTGAATAAAATATTATGAAAATTGAGTTAAAACTTCTGATTTCTTTGCCTAATATTTTAGTAAGCTTAAGAGTTAAATCTGCAATAATCTCACAGCAAATATAGGGTATCTTACAGGTCATACACTCGCATAGTAATAGTATGTAAACAAAGATTGCTAGTCATGGTATGAGAACAAATTGTAAAGAAAAAAGATGGACCGCCAAAAATCAAATTACCCGCACTTAACAAATTTGGCAAAATATTCTTTGAAGTCCTCCCTTAAAACTGTTTCCAACTATCAAATTTGACATGAACAGAAGCACACATTGTATATCAATCAAAACTTAGGATCTCTGATGTCTGAAGTGTAGCAGTCATAACTGAAATCCTGATGAATGAAAAATACATATAGCCGGTTAGTACATGCTATTCGGGTCTTCGGGTTCTTTCTTCACATCTTCAGGAAGTTTGGTAACTCTGATAGACAACAAACAAGAGATATTGGATAGATGTTGATACATTTTGGCACTGAAATGAGAGTCAAGAGACACACACATACCTCAGCACCAAGCATAGGAGCGTGCTCCTTATAAATGAGCTGGGAAATCCGGCACCTGTACAAGCAAAATGCAAAAGGCACGCTTAAAATTCAGTTTGGCTGAAGAAAGGAACCTCATGAGGGCATGACTTGGCTCTGCCAGAAGCAAGTTGCACGCAATCGCAAGAGAGGACCAGCAGTAGTGCACTTAAATCCAAATGAAGCTGCATAAAGAAATAACGACCTTCCCCCGGCCGGGCTCTACGGCCTGGTCACCATCCTCTGCCCCAGGCTCTCCGACCGGCTCCTCCATGCCGCCCCCGCCTAAAAAACATGTCTTTGATTGTGTTTTGGTTTGATGTCGTGGAGTGCGCGCGAGGTGCTCGACTGACTGATTGTGTCCTGCAAGAGTCATGGATCACGACGGTGGGTCAGGTGACGCGGTTGTCGCTTTGCACGGGTTCGCTCGGGACGGTGCTCCTGATGTTCTTGTTTTCGCTCCGGTTGATCATTCCCATGGAGGTAGTTCGTACGACTGGAGGCGCGCCTGTTGAGGCGTTCATGTGCGCTCCTATCTTTTCTCAGCACATTGGGCTACCTTGTTTGATCCCAGTTCCGCTCCGAGCAATGATATGCTTCAGATCAGAGCCAAAATACAGATTATGCAAGCAATGGCAGATGCATATATGGCAATAAGATAGAGCAGTACAAATGCAATGCACTCACGCTTGGGACGAAAGAGATACAATAATTAGAAAAGTAGCAGCATAAAAATGATTCATGATGTAAATTTACAAGCATGCAGATATCAATATTTAGGCATTTCATAAGTAATTTCATGTGTATACAATTGAAATCTGTATCAATATGAGCTAAAATAGAAGTAAAGATTGGGTGTTGTCTCTGCATCCATACATGTCTAAAGGAGCAGATTGGGTGTTGTCTCTGCATCCATACATGTCTAAAGGAGTAAAGATTGGGTATGCAGATATCACCATCTATATCCATGTCTAAAGGAGCAGATTTTGTAAGGTTCTTGAAAACAGAACCATCCTTGGGTGAGCAAATAGGAATCTTCATGGAGAAAAGAAAACTGAGTTTAGAAATAAAGAAAAAGAAATTTACTCATACCGTAAAGACCATTAAGTAACCAAAGGATCGTCTCCAAAGAATGATGGAAATAGAAAAGTATACATTTTGGGAAATCTCAAAGTTAGACCAGGCTCTGATTTTGAAGTTTAGTACCTTATAATCATGAACCCTGATTGTATCAGGTGAAATGAAACAAGGAGAAGTTTAGTACCTTATAACCATGAAACCTGATTGTATGAGGTTAAATGAAAGAAGGAGAATGTTCTCTGGGTTAAGATCCGTGTGATTAAGCTGCAGGCATGCATAACTGCAGGGGTAAGAAAATTAGAATTTTTATGTATAGTTACAAAATAAGTAAAAACATAGGCACTTAGAACAGGCATGTACAGACAAAAAGAAACAATTTAGCACACCACGACAAGGTTAGAAAAAATAGTAATTTGTCTAATCAGCAAACTGCATAATTGAACTGATACTCACATTATTCTTTTAAAAGGTTAGTAAAGGGAAATAATACAAAGTTAATTCCACACATGTTAAGATTTCATCATTATAACTGAGAGTAAAAAATTGCCTTCTGTTCGATGGCTTCATCTATTAATGAGTTGTTCAATCACTATAAACGCATTTAACATGTAGATACTGATGTAATAGAAATTAACTTTGATGGTCTAATGCAAGAATTCCCCTAGTGCATAGGCAAGCCCACTGCAAGGTTCATGGCAAACAAATGGAAGTTATTTCTACCAATATTATGTTTTCAATCTTTGTAACAAAATATACTGCAGAAGAACAAAAAAGAAAATACTGCAGAAGATAGCAGCAAAAGTGCAGTTGTGCTTTATGAGACATCTTACCTTTAGTTCCTGGATAATTCCTCTGTCTAGAATATATTCAGAATCCACCTGCAAACAGAAAAGAGAACGTACAGTAATAACATTATCAAACATACTGCATTTTTCTGTCTGTACTTATAAAATCGTGTCGCACCTCCCATCCATCCCATCCTGCACAAAGTATGTTATGGTGATGGGATCAAGGATGGCTTGCCTCTGCACAAAGTACTTACTGCTTACGATCTTCTATTGTATTTGAAGCTTTCTTGAACCACTTAAGTATTCGACTCTCAATTCATTCTGGATAATTTCAGGGAAAAATATACCATCATGAATATTTATTAACTTGACTTCAATAAATCCCGTATTTGTCGTTTATTAATCCAATTAATGCATACAATAAATAGGTTGGTGAACTGTTGATTGCTGAAAGATGTATTACATATATATATATATATATATATATATATATATATATATCTCAAAATCAGTAATATAAATATTATTCTTATTAAATTAGGACAGCCAAAATTTAGATTAAATCATATGTATGCAAATGCTAATGGATTAATTTCTCTAGCTTCTATTGTCGAGATAATAGGTCTACTCGAGATGAACCTGCATCTAAAGAAACTGAGTTGAAACCTCTTTTTATTTGTTCCGGCATCAAGATAGGCTATTGAATCTGGTAGACCAACAACACACCATCTAATCAACTCAGGTAGACAATTTTCAAAAAAACAAGGCCATGCACAACCCATCTCACCCCCTCTGCCTGACAGACGTCAACCAAGCATCTAAGAACTGCAACTCTGACAGGCATAATCCCTAGAAATAAGCATCCATGTAATTAATCCTCAAGCCAAAGAACTAAAGCAGGGACCAACCCAAACCAATATAGAAATACATTTGACTAATCCTCAAACCAAACACCTAAAACAGGGACGAACCCAAACTAATAGACATGCCAATGAAATAGTTTTGACTGACTGACAAAGCCAGCACTAATATATTGAAGGTGATGAAGAGGCTCTTATCTTGCGCGCAATCAGACAAAGCCAGCACTTATAACACAGCCATGCATCAAGATTTCAAGGAGGCGACCCCGTGTCGGACATGAAGATTATGTGCCTTAAAACTCTGAATTTTCTGATTCTTTCGGCATCACTATATCAGGAAAAAACACTTTGAGATGTAGCAGGATGTGTGTCCTGGTCTGCAAATCCAACCAAGAAAGAAAACAGAGCAATGTCACAGCTTGTGTACAACAGCAATAAGAACAAAGAGAGTTTTAACAAAATTGTACAGAGTTAGTTGTCATTTTGTTGCTATTTATAAGGGTTTCAGTTTTTTGTTCCTTTATGGCTTTATGAACAGATTTTTTTAATTTTGTTTTTAAGAACTTCAACATAACATGTATGACAAAGAAAGATAATATCTAAATCTTATATCAAAATATGAACCTGTAACATTTGTTTCTAAGTAACAGAAGTGTATAGATGCGGTAAATGGGACTTACCCATCACATTTGGACTTATTGTCCCCATCAAACCACTCTACAACAATGAACTGAATTTCAACAATCAAGTCCATCCGTCATATTCTAATAGCGATTTGAGATCATTCCACATTCAATACAGTGAACCTGCACATGCCATTCAAAAGTAAGACATTTGATGAATTGTAACATATGCATAGTGAAAGACAGATCCCTTACGAATTTAGAGCTGATTAAAAATAGAGCAATCAGAAAGGCAGACTCGTTGATTATAAATTGAAATATTAAATCAAATGTGAAAACAAAGGGGCCATGAGATTGCAGATGACCACTAAATGTGTGATGAATAACAGTTGTCTCCTGGGTGCTGATGCGGCTTGAACTACGTCGGTATTTTCCCAAAGAGGAAGGGATGATGCAGCACAGCTACGGTAGGTATTTCCCTCAGTGATGAGACCAAGGTTATCGAACCAGTAGGAGAACCAAGCAACACTACGTAAATGGTACCTGCACACAAAGAACAAATACTTGCAACCCGACGTGTTAAAGGGGTTGTCAATCCCTTTCAGGTAACGGTGCCAGAAATTGTCACATAGACGGGAGAAAAATTATGATAGATTGGATAAATAGATCTCGCGGGAACGCGAGATAAAATAAATAATGAAAAATTGTAGCAAGGTATTTTTGGGTTTTTGGATTAATAGATCTGAAAATAAAAGCAAATAAAAATGGATCTTGAAGGCAAATATGATAAAGAAGAGACCCGGTGGCCGTAGATTTCACTAGTGGCTTCTCTCGAGAAAAATAGCGTCCGGTGGGTAAACAAATTACTGTTGGGAAATTGATAGAACTTCAAATAATTATGACGATATCCAGGCAATGATCATTATATAGGCATCACGTCCAAGATTAGTAGACCGACTCCTGCCTGCATCTACTACTATTACTCCATACATCGACCGCTATCCAACATGCATCTAGTGTATTAAGTTTATGGAGAAACGGAGTAATGCAATAAGAACGATGACATGATGTAGACAAGATCTATTCATGTAGGAATAGACCCCATCTTGTTACCTTTAATAGCAACGTTACATACATGTCATTTCCCCTTTTGTCACTGGGATTGAGCACCATAAGATCGAACCCATCACAAAGCACCTCTTCCCATGACAAGAAAAATTGATCTAGTCGGCCTAACTAAACCAAAGATTCGAAGAAGAAATACGAGGCTATAAGTAATCATGCATATAAGAGATCAAAAGACTCAAACAACTTTCATGGATAAAAACATAGATCTGATCATAAACTCAAAGTTCATCGGATCCCAACAAACACACCGCAAAAAGAGTTACATCAAATAGATCTCCAAGAGACCATTGTATTGAGAATCAAAAGAGAGAGAGGAAGCCATCTAGCTCCTAACTAAGGACCCGTAGGTCTACAATGAACTACTCACGCATCATCGGAGAGGCACCAATGAGTATGATGAACCCCTCCATGATGGTGTCTAGATTGGATATGTGGTTTCTGGAACTTGCGGCGGCTGGAATTGTGTTTCGTCGACTCCCCTAGGGTTTTTGGAATATTGGGGTATTTATAGATCAAAGAGGTGGTGCGGGAGGCCACCGAAGTGGGCACAACCAACCAGGGCGCGCCTGGGCCCCCAGGCGCGCCCAGGTGGGTTGTGCCCCCCTCGGGGCACGCCTCTGGTACTTCTTCGGCCCAAGTTGTTCCTTCTGGTTCATAAAAAATCTCCAAAAAGTTTCGCTGCGTTTGGACTCCGTTTGGTATTGATTTTCTGCGAAGTAAAAAATAAGGAAAAAACAGGAACTGGCACTGGGCACTATGTCAATAGGTTAGTCCCAAAAAAGGATATAAAGTTGCTATACAATGATTGTAAAACATCCAAGAATGACAATATAACAGCATGGAACAACCAAAAATTATAGATACGTTGGAGACGTATCAGGTGCTATCATCTACAACCTTCTAACCTATCGAGAATTAATATCAAGTATGAAAAAGCATGAGCACCAGATTTAGTAGGGTGCAGGGAGACAAGATTAACCTGTAACTCACCAATCGCTTGATAGCCAGATTAGAGAGGGGGCAAAACACATAAATATGAAAGCAATGCATTTGTTGCTCAGAAAGGTGATGATGGCCCTATTCTGTCCAAGGTAAAGCATAACAATCAACAACCCCAAACGAACTCTAGCCTGCCAATCACATGGTCAGCAGCTAAAACAAACACAAACCATACAATCAGGTGAAAGGAGCAGAACTCAACGTGAACTTGGATGGGAGGAGGAGGAGGAGCTGATTCCATATCCTGTAGATGAGGCGGTCGAGGACGAATCGGGCGCAGAGGAAGCCAAGGGAGAAGGGCAGCGCATGGGGAGGACGAACGCGACATCCAGGCCGCGGAGCATCATCCCCAACCTCGATGGCAGCACCACCAGCACCCCATGGTGGCGCCCCCGGACGGACACGACCCCCTATCCAGCTGCTACTTGTGGCTCGGCGACTCCGATCTACGGCTTGGCATCGCCGGAACCAATGACCAGAAGCTGCGCCAGTCCACTACCGCGCAATCCCCAGAGAACTCATGGCGCACCTGACACCGCGGCGGCTGCCCGAGCCTGGGCCTCCATGCCAGGGTCGTCGCGGCGCGGACGAGAGGCCTGGCCCCGCAAGATGGAAGGATCAGACGCTGCCACCACTCAAGGGCGCCGGTCTGCGTCAAGGGTTGATCCTCCTCACCGCTGCCGTTTTTCGAGTGCTCATGGTCTCCGGTGGTGCGGTCATCGGCCACGGCGGGCGAATCTGACGGAGAAAGGAGGGTGGTAAAGAGGAAGAGGAGGAGGTGTGGAGATGTGAGTGTGGGCATGCGACTGCCTTCGTGGGGAAGGAAGGAGCGGCGACGACCGAAATCACAGTAAATCGACACAGTCCTCGCGAATCCCTCATGCACACATGGACGTCGCGAGAGAGCGCCCCTTGCGCGACTGTTAATGGGTTCGATTAGCTATGTAAGGAGTCCCTTAATCAAATTGCTAATACCATTTTACCATCTATTCCAAATTTAGTATGAAAAATATAATTTATTATTTTTCAAAAAGCGATTGTATTTTTCAAATAATACAAATTTCTCGATCATGAGTTTCTAAATCTGTCTTGCACCCAACTAATGTTGTTGATTTGGAGACTAATGACCATGAGGGTCACTTGGTTTCATGTCATGCTAAGAGTACTTGTAGTGGGTGAACTGAGCGTAGCTCAGATGGTTAGATTCCTTATGGGTGAATAGCTCGTGTGCGACGTTTTTTATGTGAATTGGAAAGGATGCAACATAGTTGACAGAAATATCTCGCGTGCGCCGTCTTACATGGCAATAATAGCCCCTGTACGACCAGGTGGTTAAAACACGGGAACGGTCGTCAACGGGGAGTGCAGTAATGTTAAAAACAGGGGGTCAAAATGATTAGTGCATCTGGTGGTGGGTCCCCCTTGGTAGTGCATCGAGGTTAACGATTCCCCGCCTGACTGAACCCATGCTATTTTCCTGCTTCTGGTTGCTGCTCCCTTCTTCATTCTCATCGGCGGCGGCGGCGGAGCTTTCGTTTTCGCGGCGGAGCTTTCGTTCCCGGTCGCAGCGGCGTATGCGGTGATTTTATTCGGCACCCTAGACCAGTTCCCCTCCGTCTTGAGTTAGATCTGACCAAGTGAGCCTCTGTTTTCCACGGGACCCAGATTGTGGAGGTGGGTGGGGTTGGCGAGCAGCGATGGCGTTGGGTTGAATGAGATGGAGCCGCGAGAGACAACGTCGACCAGGTAATCACCCTTTTCAACCTATGTGATGTGTGCCTCATCTGCTTCCGCTGCCTCATAGTGCCCGCCTTTGATAAAGAGGGGCATGGTGCTCGGACCTTTGAATTCACTGTTGAATTATTTCCGTCTAAAGCGAAGCTAGTTGATGGTAGCGTGGGAGACATAGAGAGAGATACAATTGTGAAATGGGAGATTGAATTTGCAGAGATTGATCCACAGAAAATACAGAGCATGGAAGAGAGGGTCGTGAGGAATGTTGTGGAGAAAATTGGGGATGGCACTTTTTGCGGTCCAGAGCAAGAGGTAGCATTGTTATGGTTTGATAATTGGAAGGGTGAGTATGTGAGAATTGAGAATAGTGAAAAGATGGTTGATGAAATCGATCGGCAAGACAATCGTGCAAGCAAACAAACTACCTTTCATGTAGAGCTCGTTGATCTGAAATCAGATTCTAAGGTTGGATATCTGCCCTCAAAGTTGGCTTCTCTGATGGTAGATGATGATTGGGCTTCATAGAGACAGATGACACCCAAGTGTACAGGTGAAGTGATAGTAATAGATGGGGCTGATCAAGATGCACAAGAGGGTTGTCATGGTGCTGCAAGGGTTGTTTGTGTTGATTGGAATTAAGTGCAATTAGAAGACACTACTGATTTGGTCATTGCACCAATGGCTGACACTGAGATGACCAATATTTTTGGCATTCTAGTAGATGATCAAGATAAGCAAGAGAGGGGTGAATCGAGTTTTTCTAATGATGCTAACATAGATGCTTGTGTAGATCTGGATGGACAGTTGATGAAAGATGTTGCAGATGATGTAGATGATGCACATGATGATGAGCTTGTAAGTATGTATGACAAAGAAAATCCTGTTATTGAAGTAGGGAAGTTGTTCCCAAGCATGAAGGAATTTAGGATGTGTTTCAAGACTTATGCAGTCAAACATGAGTTTGATGCCAAGACTATGTGGACTGTTAGAAAGTGGTAGATATCTGCTAGAATTCAACTTGATGGAAGTACCATTAGGGTTAATCAAATCCCACATCCACATACATGTATTACAAGTTCACAAAGAGTATCAACCATGACATCACAGCTTTGGATTATAGAAAAGATCATTCCAATTTTAGCCAAGAAACCAAACACTACTGCAAAGAAACTTAAAATGGACTTGGAAAAGTAGTACCCCATTAAGGTGAAGTATACCACAGTGCGGAAAGCAAAACAGAGGGCAATGAAAGAAGTATATGGTGATTAGGCAAATACTTTTAGGGTGCTTTATAACTTCAAAACAGAGGTGGAGAAGAGGTCACCTGGCAGTGTTGTGGAGGTAGATACTGAGGTAACAAAGGATGGTAGAGTTCTTTTCTCCAAGTTCTTTATGGCTTTAAAGCTTTGCATCGATGGCTTCAAAGCAGGGTGCCGTCCATATTTGAGCATAGACTCAACTTTTTAGACTGGCAAATTGAATGGTCAATTGGCAGCATGTGATGCTTTAGATGGACACAATTGGATGTTCCCTGTTGCTATTGGTTTGTTTCAGTCAGAGATAGAGGTTTCATGGACATGGTTCACGACGCAGTTGAAAATACGCATAGGGCGAGTGTCACCTTTGGCAATACACACAGATGCATGTAAAGGGCAAGAAAATGCAGTAAAGAATGTTTTTCCTCATTGTGAGTAGAGGGAGTGCTTCGGCCATATGTGGATGAATTTGATCAAAAAATTCAGAGGAGAAGAATTTGGGAGAATGTGGCCAACAGCAAGATCTTACACCAAACAGACACATTCATATCATCTTGATAAGACAAAAGCAGCATGCGGTGAGTTTGGTCCATGGTTGAACACCTACCATTCTCTATTGTGGTACAGGTCAGGATTTAACACTGCCATCAAGTGTGATCATATCAACAACAACTTGGCAGAAAGTTTTAACAACAAGATAAAGCAGTTAAAGAACTTGCCTGTGCATGATATGGTTGACCAAATCAGGATCATGATCATGTGCATGTGGCAATTAAGAAGAACAATTGGTGATTGTCTGCAAGGAGATAAGCTTCCTGCAATGGTACAATAGGTGGTCAACAGGAGCAGAAATCTTACACATTTATCTATTGAAAAATCCTCATTGTGGGGTGCTAAACTTAGAGATACCAAGACTGGAAGGAAGCATGTTGTTAACAGTGAATTGCATGACTGCACTTTTCTATAGTGCCAACACACTGGGAAACCATGTGATCATGCCATACTTTTCTTGGCCTCCCAACCAAACATAAACATGCACCCATATTTGCATGAATATTACTCAGTGGCAAGATACAGGGCTGCATATGCAACACCAATTCCAGCACTTACAGATCAGTCTCAGTGCCCTGAAGTGCAAATTGAATTTTCCATGTGTCCTCCCATGACGAGAAGAAAGGTCGGCAGGCCTAAAGAGAGCAGATTCAAGGCATGGTTTGAGAATGGTGGGAGTAGTAAGAAGGCAAAGAAAGAGGGTGCAAAGCCAAAAAGGTAACAAAAATAGATGCAAGTTGTGCCAGGAACTTGGGCACCGAAAAGGATCTCTAAAATGTCGTTACATCCTGAAAGGCCAAAGTATGTTTGTGTTTGTGGTTTTTTTATTTGGATGCTAGTTTTAATTACTAACAAAATTACATGCTTTGTTTGCCAGGAGGAAGCGTGGAGGTCAGCCCCTTGTTGAACATTGCTGGTCAATCGAAAAGGCAAGAATCAATGGCTGTAGAAAAAAAAGAAGTTTTGGCGAAAGAGTGAACACTGAACCAGACTTGGATGTTGTGGTGCAAGATGAACTAGAGTTGGATGATGTTGGGGTGCAAATTAAGCCACACTTGGATGATGTTGTGGTGCAAAATGAGCCAAACTTGGATGATGTTGGGGTGCAAAATGAGCAACATTCGGATGAGGTCTAAAATGAGCAAGATTTGGATGTGGTGCAAAATGAGCACAGTGTGGTGCAAATTGGAACTGAAGTTGCCGCGGTTGATGTACAAACTGAGCCTATATTGGAAGTTCTGTTACAAATTAAAGCTGTTGTAGTTGATGTTGCGCAAATTAAGCCTCATTTAGATGTTGTGGTGCCAACTAAAGCTGTCCTAGATGGTTCAGTGAAGAAAACAAAGAGCTTGAGGGAACTGGGTGTCGTACCCGTCGTAGGATCAACAAGTGGCAACAAGAAGAAGAAATCGAGTGGTAAGAAGAAGTAGAAGTGAAATATTGTTCTTGTTTGAATAAAAAAACTTGCCTGAATTTGTGTAAAAAAACTTGAATGAATTTGTGTAATGCTAGTTTTACTTTGATGAGTATTTGTCTAACACTATTCAAATTCTGGCCGAATTTTAAATTTGAGCCAAAATTCAAATTTGAAGTTGTTTGGTATGGGTATTGATGTTACAATGCTTCCTAAAATATTATGCATGTTAGGTGATCAATCCGAGGACTTTTTGTTGAGTGAAACACTGGTCATGAAAAATGTGCTCCGAATGAGCTCCGAAGCTAGGATAAACACCCCATTTGTAAGCAAGTTTTTTTCCGACCTTCTCTTAATGAGCCAAAAATCAAAATTTAACTTCGAGTGTCCAAATATAGGGCCGAGGCCCAATATGGGATCATTTGGATAAACTATGACATGCTTAACCCTAAACCCTAACCTGAATCCCGCGCAACCTCATTTGTGATAGCTAGGTTTTGTGAAGGTTTTGTCATGAAAATACCCATAGAGCAAGTTTCTTTTTTTTCAGCAACCTAGAAACATAAAACGATGATGGGTGCATGTTTTATATTTTTCTGATTTTTTTTTGAATTAGTTATGGTCAACCCTAGCCCTTGAAATATCTCAAAACCCTCTCAAACCCCCTCAAAACCCCTTTGATACGTCCATTTTGCATCATGCTTTTATATTGATATTTATTGCATTATGGGCTATTATTACACATTATATCACAATACTTATGCCTATTCTCTCTTATTTTATAAGGTTTACATGAAGAGGGGGAATGCCGGCAGCTGGAATTCTGGGCTGGAAAAGGAGCAAATATTAGAGACCTATTCTGCACAACTCCAAAAGCCCTAAAACTTCATGGAGATTTATTTTGGAATTAATAAAAAATATTGGGCGAAGAAAGCACCAGAGGGTGGCCACCAGCCAGCCACAAGGGTGGAGGGCGCGCCCTACCCCCCTAGGCGTGCCCCGTCCTTGTGGGCCCCCTGGCAGGCCTCCGACGTCCATCTTCTGCTATATGGTGTCTTTTACCCTGGAAAAAATTAGAAGGAAGCTTTCGGGACGAAGCACCGCCGTCTCGAGGCGGAACCTGGGCAGAACCAATCTAGGGCTCCGGCGGAGCTGTTCTGCCGGGGAAACATCCCTCTGGGAGGGGGAAATCGAAGCCATCATCATCACCAATGATCCTCTCATCGAGAGGGGGTCAATCTCCATCAACATCTTCACCAGCACCATCTCCTCTCAAACCCTAGTTCATCTCTTGTATCTGATCTTTATCTCAAAACCTCAGATTGGTACCTGTGGGTTGCTAGTAGTGTTGATTACTCCTTGTAGTTGATGCTAGTTGGTTTATCGGTGGAAGATCATATGTTCAGATCTAATGATAATTATACTCCTCAGATTATGAACATGAATATGCTTTGTGACTAGTTACGTTTGTTCCTGAGGACATGGGAGAAGTCTTGTTATAAGTAATCATGCGAATTTGGTATTCGTTCGATATTTTGATGAGATGTTGGTCTCTTCTTAGTGGTGTTATGATGACGTCGACTACATACACTTCACCATTATTTGGGACAAGGGAAGGCATTGGAGTAAGTAATAAGTAGATGATGGGGCTAGAGTGAAAGAAGCTTAAACCCTAGTTTATGCGTTGCTTCGTAAGGGGCTGATTTGGATCCATATGTTTCATGCTAGGGTTAGATTTATCTTAATTCTTCTTTCGTAGTTGCGGATGATTGCGAGAGGGTAATCATAAGTGGGAGGCTTGCCAAGGAATGTCAGCACCAAGCACCGGTCCACCCACATATCAAATTATCAAAGTAACGAACTGAATCATATGAGCATGATGAAACAGCTTGACAGTAATTCCCAGTGTCTGGGAGCGTTTGCCTTATATAAGAGTTCGTCCAGGCTTGTCCTTTGCTACAAAAGGATTGGGCCACCTGCTGCACCTTGTTTACTTTTGCTTGTTACCCGTTACGAATTATTTATCACACAACTATCTGTTACCGAAATTTCAGTGTTGCAGAGAATACCTTGCTGAAAACCGCTTGTCATTTCCTTCTGGTCTCGTTGGGTTCGAACTCTTACTTATCGAAAGGACTATGATAGATCCCCTATACTTGTGGGTCATCAAGACTCTTTTCTGGCCGTTGCCGGGGAGTGAAGCTCCTTTGGTAAGTGGAGTTTGGTAAGGAAACATTTATATAGTGGGCTGAAATTTACTGTCACTTGTTACAATGGAAATTAATCCTTTGAGGGTGTCTGTTGGGGTATCTTCACCTCGACCGGAAGAGCAAAGAGTTGCTCCTCAACCTACCACACTACTAAAAATATTTATTATGAAATTCCTTCGGGTATGATAGAGAAACTGTTAGCTCATCCTTAGAGAGATGGAACATTACATCCCGATATGCACCTAATCTATGTGGAGAAGTTTGTGGATTATTTAAGCTTGCAGGTATGCCCGAGGATGTTGTCAAGAAGGAGGTCTTCCCATTATCTTTGAAGGGAAAGGCATTGACATGGTATAGGCTATGTGATGATATTGGATCATGGAACTACAACCAATTGAAATTGGAATTTCATCAGAAGTTTTTTCCTATGCATCTGGTTCATCGTGATTGTAATTATATATATAATTTTTGGCCTCGTGAAGGAGAAAGTATCGCTCAAGATTGGGGGAGGCTTAAGCCAATGTTATATTCATGCCCCAATCATGAGCTCTCAAGAGAAATTATTATTCAAAAAATTTATGCTCGACTTTCTCATATTGATCGATCCATGCTCGATACTTCTTGTACTAGCTCCTATATGAAGAAGGATATTGAATTCAAATGGGATTTATTGGAAAGAATTAAACGCAACTCTAAATATTTGGAACTCGACGAAGGTAAAGAGTCAGGTATAAACCTTAAGTTTGATTGTATTAAAATCTTTTATGGATACCGATGCTTTTCGTCATTTTAGCACTAAATATGGACTTGACTCTGAGATAGTAGCTTCTTTCTATGAATCTTTTGCTACTCATGTTGATCTCCCTAAGGAGAAGTGGTTTAAATATCATCCTCCCATTGAAGTTAAAGTAGTAGAACCTATTAAAGTTGAAGAAGAAACTATTACTCATAATGTTGATCGTATTGTTCCTACTGCTTATATTGAGAAACCACCTTTTCCTGTTAGAATAAAGGATCATGCTAAAGCTTCAACTGTGGTTCGTAAGAGTTATACTAGAACACCTACACCCCCTGAACAAATTAAAGTTGAATCTAGTATTGCTATGGTTAAAGATCTCTTGGTTGATAATATTGATGGGCATGTTATTTATTTCTGTGATGAAGCTGCTAGAATTGCCAAATCCGATAATAAAGATAAACATAGACATGTTGTTGGCATGCCTGTTGTTTCCGTTAAAATAGGAAATCATTGTTATCATGGCTTATGTGATGTGGGTGCTAGTGTGAGTGCAATTCCTTATACTTTATATAAAGAAATTATGGATGATATTGCACCTGCTGAGATAGAAGATATTGATGTTACTATTAAGCTTGCCAATAGAGATACTATTTCACCAATTGGGATTGTTAGAGATGTTGAAGTCTTATGTGGGAAAATTAAATATCCTGCTGATTTTCTTGTTCTTGCCTCCCCACAAGATGACTTTTGTCCCATTATATTTGGTAGACCTTTCTTGAATACCATTAATGCTAAGATAGACTGCGTGAAAGATATGTTACTGTGGTTTAGGGAGGTCTCATGATTTTGATTTCTCTAATTTTGTAGACAACCCCATGAAAAGAATTCCTAGTAAGGATGAAATTATTGTCTTGCTTCTATTGCCGTGCTCCTACGGATCCTTTGAACATATTGCTAGACCATGAGAATGATATGTTTATGAATGAAAGAAGGGAAATAGATGAAATATTCTTTAATCGGGCCTATTTTGAAACACAATTTGCCTATTGAAATCCTTGGGGATCCTCCTCCACCCAAGGGTGATCCCGTGTTTGAGCTTAAACAATGACCTGATACTTTGAATATGCTTATCTCGATGAAAAAAGTATATCCTGTTATATTAGTGCTAACCTTTCAGAGCATGAAGAAAGAAATTATGAAAACTCTGAAGAAGCACCGTGCTGCTATTGGATATACTCTTGATGATCTAAGGGATTAGTCCCACTCTTTGCCACACAAAATTAAATTGGAGAAAGATGCTAAACCAGTTGTTGATCACCAATGACGGTTAAATCCTAAGATGAAAGAAGTGGTAAGAAATGAAATACTGAAACTTCTGAAGAGAGGTATAATTTGTCCTATCGTTGATAGTCAGTGGGTAAGTCATGTCATTGTGTCCCAAGAAGGGTGGTTTACTGTGTTCCTAATGATAAGAATGAATTGATTCCACAAAGAAGTGTTACAGGTTATGAATGGTAATTGATTTTCGCAAATTAATAAAGCACTAGAAAAGATCATTACCCTCTAACTTTATTGATCAAATGCTAGAAAGACTATCCAAACATACAGATTTTTGCTTTCTAGATGGTTATTCTGGTTTTTCTCAAATACCTGTGTCAAAAGATGATCAGGAGAAGACCACTTTTACTTGCCCTTTCGGTACCATTGTTATAGACGTATGCCTTTGGTTTATGCAATGCACCTGCTACCTTCAAAGAGTGTATGACTGCTATATTCTCTGATTTTTGTGAAAAGATGTTGAGGTTTTCATGGATGATTTCTCCATTTACGGAACTTCTTTTGATGATTGCTTGAGCAACCTGATCGAGTTTGAGGAGATGTGAAGAAACTAATCTTGTCTTGAATTGGGAGAAATGCCACTTTATGGTTAATGAAGGTATGTCTTGGGGCATAAAATTTCTGAAAAGGTATTGAAGTTGATAAAGCTAAAGTAGATGCTATTGAAAAGATGCCGTGCCCTAAAGATATCAAAGGTATAAGAAGTTTCCTTGGTCATGCTGGTTTCATAGGAGACTTATTAAAGACTTCTATAAAAATTTCTAGGCCTCTCACAATCTCTTGCAAAAAGATGTCTTTGTTTTTATGATGATTGTGTAGAAGCATTTGAAATACTTAAGAAAGCCTTGATTTCTGCACCTATTGTTCAGCCACCTGATTCGAATTTACCCTTTGAAATTATGTTGATGCTAGTGATTATGCTATTGGGTGCTGTTCTAGGACAAGAGTTGATAAGAAATTAAATGTTATTCATTATGCTAGTAAAACTCTAGATAGTGCCCAAAGAAATTATGCTACTACATGAAAAGAATTTTAGCAGTTGTTTTTGCTTGTGATAAGTTCAGATCTAGATTGTTGATTCCAAAGTAACTGTTCACACTGATCATGCTGCTATTAAATATCTCATGGAAAGAAAGATGCTAAACCTAGCTTATTAGATGGGTTCTCTTGCTACAAGAATTTGATTGCATATATCGATAGAAAGGGAGCTGAGAACCCCGTTGCAACAACTTGTCTAGGTTAGAAATTGTTCTTGATGACCCACTGCCTATTGATGATAGCTTTCTAATGAAACTAAATGTCATAAATGTTCCGTAATTCTCCATGGTATGGTGATTATGCTAATTACATTGTTGCTAAATTTATACCACCTAGTTTCACATACCAGCGAAAGAAAAAGTTTGCCATGATTTAAGACATTACTTTGGATGACCCACACCTTTATAAAGAAGGAGTAGATGGTGTTATTAGACGTGTGTTACGGCTGAGATGAACAGAACAGATCCTACGCAAGTGCCCCTCGAGTCTTCGGAGGACACCATGCGGAGATAGAACGCACAACAGATTGCAATCCGGTTTTTATTGGCCTACTCTCTTGAAGGATGCTCGAAGTTGTCTTGTCTTGTGATGAATGCAAAGAAGTCATATAGTAGACGTCAGGAAATGCCTATGAATATTCACTTGTTATTGAACCATTTGATGTTGGGGCTTTGATATATGGGACCTTTTCCTTCCTCTAATGGGTATACACATATTTTAGTCACTGTTGATTCGTATAAGTGGGGAGAAGCTATTCCAACTAGTAGTGCGATCATCACACTTTATTAAGATGCTTAAAGAAGTTATTTTTCCAAGGTTTGGAGTCCCTAGATATTAATGACTGATGGTGGTTCACATTTTATTCATGGTGCTTTCCATAAAATGCTTGCTAAATATGATGTCAACCATAGAATTGGATCTCCATATCATCCTCAGTTAGTCGGTCTAGTAGAATTGAGCAATAGAGAGATTAAATTATTTTACAAAAGAATGTTAATAGATCTAGAAAGATTGGTCTAAGAAACTTGATGATGCGTTATGGGCTTATTGAACTGCTTATAGAATCCTATGGGTATGTCTCCGTATAAAATGGTTTATGGAAAAGCTTGTCACTTACCTCTTGAACTAGAACAAGGCATATTGGGCTATTAAAGAGCTCAACTATGATTTCAAACTTGCCGATGAGAAGAGGTTATTTGACATTAGCTCACTTGATGAATGGAGAACCAAGCCTATGAGAATGCCAAGTTGTTTAAAGAAAAAGTTTAAAAGATGGCATGATAAAAGGATAAAAAGCGTGAGTTAAGTAGGTGATCAGTTTTGCTATACAACTCTCGTTTAAGATTTTTTGCAGAAAGCTTCTCTCTAAATGGGAAGGTCCATACATTTGAGGAGGTCTATCGTTCGGGTGCTAAAAATCAACAACGCCGAGGGCAAAAATCCGAAGGTGGTAAACGTCAAAGAATCAACATTATATCTCAGGTACTCCAAAGTTGAGACCAATATTATTAACACGCGAACACCAGAGGAGTACATAAGGGACAATTTCCAGAACGTTTCAGACTCCGAAAAGGAATAGGTATGTGGTACGGTAAGTAAACCGACTCCAAAACGTTTTCGATGGCAATTTTTCTCTGTTTTGGAATATTTAAAAAATTAGAAAAATTAAAAGTAGTCCGAAAGAGACACGAGGCCACCACAAGGGTGGAGGGCGCGCCCTACCCCCCTGGGCGCGCCCCCCGACCTTGTGTCCACCTCGTGTGCTCTCCGGACTCCGTTTTCTTGCACAATACTTCTTTTGGTCGGTAAAAAATCATTATATAATCTCCCGAAGGTTTTGACCACCGTACCACGGCAAAATCCCCTGTTTTCGTTTTGAGTTACTTCTGTTGCAGATTTGGAGTAAGATGTCTTCGTAAGAGTCGGTCGGAGAGAGTCGTGTCTCTCATCCGACACCGGGGCCAAGAGCAAACAGCGAAGCTGACCACTTCGGGCAATCAACGAAGGAAGAGATGGAGGCTGACTTGAAAAGGGTAGATGCCATGGAGGAGGACCAAGAAGTTACCTCTCGTCTTCAAGCTGGATTCATGCTGGTGGAACTTCAGAGCTCAGCAATACCAAATTCGGTCATCCCTCCCAATGCTAGATTTCTCTCTTATGAAAAAGAATGTTGCTTTTTCTCCCGCAGCTATGAAACATCCATGGGTGAATGGAGCTCTTGCCGTCACGGGTCAACTTCGCAAGTAAGTAATGGAACTTAAGCAGCAAATTAATAAGCTCGAGGAAGAGAATCGCGTCCTAAGGGGCATCATCGCCAAGAATATTACATCACCACCGCCAAAGAAAGAGACATAAATATATGGGTATGGGCACTCCCCTTGGCAACTGCCAAGCTTGGGGGAGGTGCCCCGGTATCGTATCACCATCACACCTTTACATTTATCATTTTTCTTAGTTCGATCCTTTTGGTTATATCGTAATCTAGTAGAATAAAGTTTTTAGTACGATCTAGCTTTGAGTTTTGTTTAGATCTCTATCTATGTAATCGAGTCCGTGAGTTATATATAATAAAGAGTAGTTTTGAGTTGAGGGCTTTGCTTTCTTGCTATGATCTTGAGGGAATTAAATAAAAGAAAGAATAAAAAGATCATATGTTGATCTTATGGAGAGTAATGACATCACACATAAAGAGTATGATGAATAAAATTTGTTGATAGTTGACAAACATAGTTTTGGTCATTGTTGCAATTAATAGGAAGTAACAAAGAAAGAGGGGCTTCACATATAAATATGCTACTTGGACATCTTTTGTAATTGTGAGCACTCATTAAAATATGACATGCTAAAAGTTGATGTGACAAGAAGACAATATAATGGGTTATGTTTTTTATATCCGAAGAGGTTATATTGTCATGGATCCTCCAACAGTTGATCTTGCCTTTACTCTTATGCTAGCCAAATTCTTTGCACACAAGTTAGATACTATTGTGCTTCCAAACATCCTAAACCCAGTTTTGCCATGAGAGTCCACCATACCTACCTATGGATTGAGTAAGATCCTTCAAGTAAGTTGTCATCGGTGGCAAGCATAAAAATGCTCTCTAAATATGTATGATCTATTAGTGTGAAGAAAATAGCTTTATATGAACTTGTGATATGGAAGAAAATAAAAGCGACGACTGCATAAATAAAGGTCTTTATCACAAGTGGCAATATAAAGTGACATTCTTTTGCATTAAGATTTTGTGCATCCAACCATAAAAGCGCATGACAACCTCTGCTTCCCTCTGCGAAGGGCCTATCTTTTATTTTTATCTTCTACCCTTAGACAAGAGTCATGGTGATCTTCACCTTTCCTTTTTACACTTTTTCCTTTTGGCAAGCACTATGTGTTGGAGAAAGATCCAGATATATATATCCACTCGTATGTAGCTTATCATAAAGTATTACTGTTGACATTACCCTTGAGGTAAAAGGTTGGGAGGCAAAACTACAAGCCCCTATCTTTCTCTGTGTCCGATTGAAGCTTTGTACCCATAAGTATCGCGTGAGAGTTAGCAATTGTGAAAGATTAAATGATCGTTGAGTATGTGGACTTGCTGAAAAGCTCTTAAATTGACTCTTTCCGATGTTATGATAAATTGCAATTGCTTCAATGACTGAGATCATAGTTTGTTAGTTTTCAATAAAGTTTCTGATTCATACTTTACCTTGTTAATGAATTATTACTTTGACATAGAAAATTATATGGGCATAAATGTTTGTTGTTCTAAGATGATCATGATGCCCTATAGTCCGTATTCTATTTTATCGACACCTCTATCTCTAAACATGTGGACATATTTTTCGATATCGGCTTTCGCTTAAGGACAAGCGAGGTCTAAGCTTGGGGGAGTTGATACGTCCATTTTGCATCATGCTTTTATATTGATTTTTATTGCATTATGGGCTATTATTACACATTATATCACAATACTTATGCCTATTCTCTCTTATTTTATAAGGTTTACATGAAGAGGGGGAATGCCGGCAGCTGGAATTCTGGGCTGGAAAAGGAGCAAATATTAGAGACATATTCTGCACAACTCCAAAGGCCCTAAAACTTCACGAAGATTTATTTTGGAATAAATAAAAAATATTGGGCGAAGAAAGCACCAGAGGGAGGCCACCAGCCAGCCACAAGGATGGAGGGCGCGCCCTACCCCCCTAGGCGTGCCCCCGTCCTTGTGGGCCCCCTGGCAGGCCTCCGACGTCCATCTTCTGCTATATGGTGTCTTTTACCCTGGAGAAAATCAGAAGGAAGATTTCGGGATGAAGCGCCACCGTCTCGAGGCGGAACCTATGCAGAACTAATCTAGGGCTTCGGCGGAGCTGTTCTGCCGGGGAAACATCCCTCCGGGAGGGGAAAATAAAAGCCATCATCATCACCAACGACCCTCTCATCGAGAGGGGGTCAATCTCCATCAACATCTTCACCAGCACCATCTCCTCTCAAACCCTAGTTCATCTCTTGTATCTGATCTTTGTCTCAAAACCTCAGATTGGTACCTGTGGGTTGCTAGTAGTGTTGATTACTCCTTGTAGTTGATGATAGTTGGTTTATTCGGTGAAAGATCATATGTTCAGATCCTTAATGATAATTCATAATCCTCTGATTATGAACATGAATATGCTTTGTGACTAGTTACGTTTGTTCCTGAGGACATGGGAGAAGTCTTGTTATAAGTAATCATGCGAATTTGGTATTCGTTCGATATTTTGATGAGATGTATGTTGTCTCACCTCTAGTGGTGTTATGTGAACATCGACTACATGGCACTTCACCGTTATTTGGGCCTAGGGCAAGGCATTGGGAAGTAATAAGTAGATGATGGGTTGCTAGAGTGACAGAAGCTTAAACCCTAGTTTATGCGTTGCCTCTAAGGGCTGATTGGATCCATATGTTTCATGCTATGTTAGATTTATCTTAATTCTTCTTTCGTAGTTTGCAGTGGCTTGCGAGAGGGGGTAACCATAGTGGGGGAGGCTTGTCCAAGGAAGGGCAGCACCTAAGCACCGGTCCACACCACATATCAAATTATAAGTAAGTAACGAACGCGAATCATATGAGCATGATGAAAACTATCTTCACAATAATTCCCATGTGTCCTCCGGGAGCGCTTTGCTTTATATAAGAGTTCGTCCAGGCTTGTCCTTTGCTACAAAAAGATTGGGCCACCTGTGCATGGTAACCTTGTTTTCTTTTGTTTTGTTACCCATTACGAATTATCTTATCACACAACTATCTGTACCGATAATTTCAGTGCTTGCAGAGAATACCTTGCTGAAAACCGCTTGTCATTTCCTTCTGCTCCTCGTTGGGTTTGACACTCTTACTTATCGAAAGGACTATGATAGATCCCCTATACTTGTGGGTCGTCACCCTTCAAAACCCCTCAAACTCTAGCCAAAACCCCGCACCCTTCTAGGCCGATGGATATCTGCGAATGGACGGTGTGGATCGGATGCTAGGGCAAAGTCAGCGATCTGCGTGAGGCGCTCTGGTTGGCCGTGTTCGAGAACGCTGGATCACTCCCACTAGTAGAAAACAGGGCTTTGGTCCTGGGCAGATCAGAGCACTAGTCCCGGTCGTGTTACGAACCGGGACTAATGGGAGCATCAGTCCCGCTTCGAGAGGCTAGGACGCCGGCCTGGCCTCGATAGGCATCAGTCCCGGTTCGGGTGGGACCTTTAGTCCCGGTTCCAGCCACCAACCGAGACTAAAGAGGTTGCTGCCCTTTAGTCCCGGTTGGTGTCTGGAACCGGGACTAAAGGGTAGGCCATTAGTCCCGGTTTTAGACACAAACCAGGACTAAAGTTTTGCCTATATATATCCACGCCCCCCCCCCCCCCCCCCCACATCTCCTCTGTTTTTTCGCCGTGGAAGGGTGGAGCTATGGGCTACTCTATTTTTTGCCTGTATATGCACATGAGGTGTTCGATGAAATGCCGGAGCCATACTTAAGCTTTTTCCTCTCCAAGCTCGATCTCTAAGCTACATTTTCCCCAAGATTTGTCTAGGTTTGGCGGTGCACCAACTACACAACTGTTCTAAAAGGTAAGCAACTTCATCGTTTCATCTCTCACTGCTAGTTTAGCTCATTTCAAATGCTCTAGAAGTAGAGTGGTTTGTGGGTTTTAGTGGGGAGTGTATGTGGGAGTTCTTTTGATTTAGATGCACAATTTGAGCTACAATTATATTTCTAGAGTCTGCACTGTGTAGGGTGTTATCCCGTCCTGTCCTCACTGCGTCGATCGCCAGGGGCCGATCTCGTCGCCGGGCACCATCGTGGGTGAGCATCTTGTTCTATCTTCTTTTTTAAAGAAATTTTCACTTGTAATTTTAGATAGCTACTTGTATAATTTATCTACTTTTATTATTGTTTTGTTATTATTAGTGCCAAGGTTTTGGTATCCGCCCCCGTCGGGCTCTCGTCTGGTCTATGATTCGGTTGTGGTATATTATCTTTTATAACTATTTTTTTATTAGTGCTTATGACAATTATGCCGACCCAACGGACATAGATGTTTTTATCTAGGAGGTATGTGAACCGGAAATTCCAACCGACCTCTTGTCGAGAGGGTAATTTAGTGAAAAAGAAAATAATTATTTGAAAGAAGAATGAAAAGAATTGAAGAGGAGAAGAGTGAAATTGAGTGTCATGTTGCCGATGTCGTCGATGATCACAAGATTCAGATGGATGCAATGCGCTTGAAGATTAGAAAGATTAGAAAAATGCCATTGATAATGAGGCTTGGTATCATTATGCTATTGGATCAATTGTTACCTTAGTTGCGATTTTGATCGCATTTGTTGTTGCATTTTAAATGTTTTACATAGTGTAGTGTTAGTTTCAATGTAAGTTTTACTTAGATGCTTAGAGAGATGTATGTGTTCTATGAGAAAATATGTTATGAACTTATGTATTTATTTTTCAGTAATAACATTGATCACTAGTAGTTGGTTTGAGTGATGATGTGAATTGTATTAATTTGGTCATTCTCTATTCATGATGTTCGTAATGGTTTTTGATACACTTAATTAATAATGCACGCAAGATGAACTGGCAATGGATGTACGGTGACCGACGCACCTCCAACTACATTACCGGGCCTGCATATTTTTCTCGATGTGTGGGGAGGCAACCAAGCAGAATGGTTTTATGTATTGCCCATGTACTGGCGTGGGAATACGAAGAATTACTCTGACTCGAAAACCCTTCACTTCCACCTACTTGAGAAGGGTTTCATGTCCACACTATAAATGTTTTGACCAAGCCGAGGAAAGAGGGGTTATGATGGAAGACAACAAAAGAAGAAGAGGATTCACAACTATCCTATGTTCCTGAATACGATGATACTGCAATGGGGGAAGCCGAAGATCAGAGAGGCACCAGACGATGGCCCGATGATGATCTTCGCCGGGTTATTATTGATGCACAGAGAGAGAATGCGAAAGTGAAAGGGAGAAAGTTGAAGTTCGATCGCATGTTAGAGGATCACAAAGAACGGTTGTACCCAAATTGCGAAGATGGAAACACAAAGCTCGGTACCGCACTAGAATTGCTGCAATGGAAGGCAGACAATGGTGTATCTAACAAGGGATTTGGTTCGCTACTGAAAATAGTGAAGAAGAAGCTTCCAAAGGATAACGAATTGCCTGACAGTACACACGAAGCAAAGAAGGTTCTCTGCCCTCTAGGATTGTAGGTGCAGAAGATACATGCATGCCCTAATGACTGCATCCTCTACCGCGGTGAGTACGAGAATTTGAACGCATGCCCGGTATGCGGTGCATTGCTGTATAAGATCAGACGAGATGACCCTGGTGATGTTGAGGGCGAGCGCCTAGGAAGAGGGTTCTTGCCAAGGTGATGTGGTATGCTCCTATAATACTACGGTTGAAATGTCTGTTCAGAAACAAAGAGCATGCCAAGTTGTTGCGATGGCACAAAGAAGACCGTAAGAAAGACGGGAAGTTGAGAGCACCCGCTGATGGGTCGCAGTGGAGAAAAATCAAGAGAAAGTGGCGGGGCTATGCAGATGATGCAAGGAACGTATGGTATGGTTTAAGTGCAGATGGCGTTAATCCTTTTGGGGAGCAGAGCAGCAATCATAGCACCTGGCCCGTGAATCTACGTATCTGTAACCTTCCTCCTTGGTTGTGCATGAAGCGGAAGTTCATTATGATGCCCATGCTCATCCAAGGACCTAAGCAACCCGGCAACGGCATTGATGTGTACCTAAGGCCATTAGTTGAAGAAGTTTTACAGCTGTGGGGTAAAAAAGGTGTACGTGTGTGGGATGAGCACAAACAGCAGGAATTTAACCTACTAGCGTTGCTGTTTGTAACCATCAATGATTGGCCTGCTCTTAGTAACCATTCAGGACATACAAAAAAGGGATACAATGCATGCACGCACTGTTTAGATGAGACTGAAAGTATATATTTGGACAAATGCAAGAAGAATGTGTACCTAGGACATTGTCGATTTCTTGCGACCAGGCATGCCTTAAGAAAGAAAGGCAAGCATTTCAAAGTTGAGGCAGATCACTAGAAGAAGCCCGTCCTCCGTACTGGTGTTGATATACTTGATATGGTCAAGGATTTACAAGTAATCTTTGGAAAGGGTCCTAGCGGACAATCTCTTCCAAATGACGCTGAGGGACACACACCCATGTGGATGAAGAAATCTATATTTTGGGACCTGCCCTATTGGAAAGACCTAGAGGTCCGCTCTGCAATCGACGTGATGCACGTGACGAAGAATGTTTGCGTAACCTACTAGGCTTCTTGGGCGTGTATGGCAAGACAAAAGATACATCGGAGGCACGTGAGGACCAGCAACGTGTGAACGAAAAAGACGGCATGCATCCAAAGTAGTATCAAGGTCCTGCCAGCCTACACTCTTACCAAAGCAGAGAAGGAAATCTTCTTTGAATGGCTGCTCAGTATCATGGTCCTGTCTTGCTTCTCGTTGAATATAAAGGGAATAATAAATATGGCAGATAAAAAATTCCAGAACCGAAAGTCTCATGACTGCCACGTGATTATGACGCAACTACTTCCAGTTTCATTAAGGGGGCTTCTACCAAAAAATGTTTGATTAGCCATTGTGAAGCTAGGTAAATTCCTCAATGCAATTTCTCATAAGGTAATCGATCCAGAAATCATACCAAGGTTACAGAATGATTTGGTCAAATGTCTTGTCAGTTTTGAGTTGGTGTTCCCACCATCCTTCTTCAATATTATGACGCACGTCCTAGTTCACCTAGTCGACGAGATTGCCATTCTGGGTAGTTTTCTACACAATATGTTCCCCTTTGAGGGTTCATGGGAGTCTTAAAGAAATATGTTCGTAACCGTGCTAGGCCAGAAGGAAGCATCTCCATGGGCCATCAAACAGAGGAGGTCATTGGGTTTTTTGTTGACTTTATTCCTGACCTTAAGCCGATTGGTGTCCCTCAATCGCGGTATGAGGGGAGACTAAGTGGAAAAGGCACGCAAGGAGCGGATTCAATAATATGTAGGGACGGGCATTCTTGGGCACAAGCACAAGTTCTACAGAATTCTACATTGGTGGCCCCGTTGTCGGTGTCAAAACCGGCAGACCTCGGGGTAGGGGGTCCCGAGCTATGGATTCTCGGATCAATAGTAACATGAACGAGGGACATGATGTTTTACCCAGGTTTGGGCCCTCTTGATGGAGGTAAAACTCTATGTCCTGCTCTTGTTTATATTGATGGAGTATCAAGTATAGAGTTGATCTACCTCGAGATCATATGTTGTGGTCTAAACCCTAATGATTATGACGGATGTTAAATGATCTAGCATATGAGAGCGCATAATTCATTATCGACTAGCCTGGCCTCGTTTATAATGTACGAAGGCCTAGGTTAACAAGAGTCCTAGTCGAATACGTCGGTGGAGAGAGGAGTCCTTGTCTTGATCACAAGTCTTGTGGAATCTTCTGTATATGTCATCGGCTGTCCGAACTGGCCCATTAGTGAACCGCAAGGGGGTCCTCGGCCTGATCCAATGTTGGGAGACGAAGTGGTGAGTACCCCTTAGTCCAGGACACCGTCAGTAGCCCTGAACCGGTCTTCAAGTTGGGAACGCTCCTGGATTCTTTCCGAACTGTTCTTCATTGGTCGTCGGTCTTGAAAACTGGTTCAACAAATTGCCCATCTTCAATCTGAGGATCGCCGAAGTGAACCGAAGAGTTGACTCATCGGGCATCTGAGGAGGCCTTTAATAGTTCGGCCTTTATCAATGCCTTGTTATTTTTACGCCACACCCGGGTTTGAAGTTGTTTCCGGCGGCGGTTGGTGGTCTCTTGACGTCTAGATCCATGCCGGACTGCATCCAAGCTCCAACGTGACTGTATCCGAGGCCAACGGCGGACAGTATCCGAGGTGTCATAGATCACCTGGTTCAAAAAGTTGAAGGAGTTCAGCCGAGCTTAATGCTGGAAATGCCCTCTATGGAGCCAGCCACTTGTATCCGAGCTTTATGCCGGACTGCATCCGAGGTGGTGCACTACCTCGGGCGTGGGCTGATTTTTTGTGGATATATTTTTCTTGATTGGTGCAATTTATTCTCTGTCGAGATATATAGCCAGTAGCCTTCAAGGTGTGTGTGTCGGCCTAAAATCCAAGATGCACATCAGAGGAGATAGTGATAGGCGGACGGGCCCTTGAGAGAGGGTCTCGAGAAGTCACCATAATATATTAGCTTGATGCCGGATAGGTTCCAGATGGTGCCTATTGTTGTCTGAAGACGCGTTTGCTCGTAGCTCGGTCAAGCCGAACACTTGAGCTCTTTGAATTTTCTGCATTGAATAGGCAATGCAGTAGCCACCGAGCCACTGGTCGGGTGGCAACACCAGATCAGGGGATCAACATGCCCCTTTAATATTTGTAAATGATAAGCCCGAAGCCTAGTAGCCCCTGAGCCTTAATGTGGGCACGGGTGGCCGAATTAAGGATCGATATCCGGAGTAAAATCACAAATTATGTGTAATGATTCTATGTATCCAAGTACTTGACATCAGTAATGCTCGGATCCGCATGTACAAAACTTTGTTGAACGACCATCGGCTTCCACATCCTCTCGGACACAGCCGAGGAGTGTTTCCAACTTAAAAGCCGTTATAAGGGCAAAGATTTATGGAAAACAAGGCAATCCGGGCCATATGGTTTATAAACAAAGGGTACACGGAGAGATATGTTATAAAAAATTCTGAGAAAAATAGTTCCATATTAAGTTACTTTTCCCATGCTGTCATGTTGATCATGATCATGAAACCTCATCTCCGATCAATGTGGGAGAAAAATATTGAGGATTTAATTTTGGGAAAGTTCCCGAATTCTATGGTCCATAATGAACCAAAATTTTCATTTCCATTGTTGCCGACCAATTATATCCTTTAAGATGTCTAGCTTTCGGCTTTACACAGTCTGAGGACTAACCGGATGATACCAGTACGGTAGTAACAATCACAGAGGTGCTCCCTTACACGAGAGCCGAACAATCGAGAACGTAGGGAAACACAGGAGCTAGGCAACCCAGCTTGGCCAAAATCTTCTAGTCAAATGATGCATATTTATGGCTTTATTACAATAATATGGAAGGCAAATTCTCATTGAGACTGTTTAAACCTGAAAGTGGCCATCGTCGGCTTCACCCCTTTGTAGATCTACACAGGGTGTTTCCGCTACTAAACAATACAACCCTTAGCCGACGTCTCGGTGCCCGGAGGCGGTTGTGTTAATGGAAACGAGGCAATCAGATATGCAGGCTTTATAACTTTCACTTAGTCATAGGAATTTAAAGTTCAGGGCCAGTGTTATAGCCCCCGGTGTGTTTGTTGTGTCGACCGAGGGCAAACCATTAACACTTCACCCAATCTTATGGTTTGACACAGTCATCGGATCGTCTGACAGTTAGCGTATTTTGACAGTCAGTTTTGGGCTTCTCCACGGAGGACGCTTAACATTCGAGGTGGAAGCACAATCGCATGGTTCTCCTTTGCACAACCTAGCGAACAAAGCGAACATAGGAGGGCAGGCACAGGTGCCGGGCAACCCAACTATTGACCAAAGACAACAATTCGAAACCGATGCATATAAGCAATATCCGTGATGAAAGTGTGGCCGAGAAACTCCATGAATTAACTGGCTTTTGGTGGGTTCGGCTCTAGTTGCAGTCCGACTGTTGATATTGCCGAACTTGTAAAGGTGTCCGGGTTTGTACTGTGAGAGTTTACTGGAAACACACAAATAGTGTTAAAAGTGCCAAGGCTTGGAAAACCAAAAACTCAGCAAAAACTTTAGGCCAACTAAATCAGGTTTTTGGAGACAATCCGAAAATTGGTCTTAAATAGTTTTACATTTCGTCATGCTTTAACTGACAACATCTGATCTCAGACTCCAGAGGGTCAACCTTCAGTTTCAACTCCTATTCCCGAAGGCGGAGTGCTTCTCAGACCAGTTTAACGAACTAAACTCGAGCGGCTTTTTAAAGAGAAAATAGGCTATCCGGCTATTGACACACACTCGAGTCGAGAAGGGAGTGTTAGAAAAAGACTTTGCAATGACTTGAAAAAACACATTTATATAGAATGGCTCATATAAATTTTAAGAGCCCCCAGTTAACATGGGTAAAGGGAGTTTATTTAACAAACAACATATGCGAGCATGGTCGAACCGAACACAATTAAAAGTTTAAAAACTTTCAGCATGAAAGCGCTTAGTTGATAATGTGTTCGGCGTGATGACATGGGCCGAGCTTGCGGCGGTCGAGGTCCCAGCCCCCAAGCCGGTCCGAGGTGCCCGAGCGAAGAGCTCGGCTTGATGAAATGGCGATGTCGCATGCGGTCGATGGGCGAGCCGAAGCCCCTGGTCCGCCGAGGAGACGAAAACCCTCACGACCGAGGGTGATGAAGAGCTCGGCGAAAAAGAAAAAAAAAGAATGTGGTTGACAATCAATCGTTTTGAACGAACAACTTCTTTTTGTTTTAACACAAATATAATGTTTGGTCGAACCGTACAAGAATTAAAAAATTTAAAGAAAAAAAACTGAGCATGGAGGCGCACTTAGCTGGTTAATGTGCTCCGTTATTTTGACGAGGTCCGAGCTCGTGGGGGACGAAGACGTAGTTCGCGGCCTAGCCAAGGTCCCAGCCTCCAAGCCCGAGGTGACCGAGCGAGGAGTTCGCTTGACGAGGTGGTGATGCTGCACGATCGATGTGGGGCGAGGCGAAGCCCCCGGTCCTAGTCAGTTACGTGCGAGGAAGCTAGTCGGCTGGTGACGCCGAAGTAAAGGAGTAGGTTGATGAAAAGATGGCGAAGCCCCGGTCTAGCTGATGGGGTGACGGGGCAGGTCCGGTAGTGTGACGTTTGTAGCCCCATGCCAGCCGAGGTGTCGAAGCAGGTCGGGGTGGTGGACACGGCTGGTTAGCGGATTAGTATCTAGGATTTCTTCGAAATCGACCTCCGGTATGATGGTGCGAGGGGCGAGTCCGACCAGGTTTGACTTGGTGTTCGGACGCCGAAGTCGCGAGGCTTGAAGAAGCAATAGTGGGCGATGCGACGCGGTCCGGATCTTGTGACGCGGTCGTGCCCCACGTTGATAGAGAGGACCATGCGGCGATGCTGCCGGTGTGCCCGCTCCGTATAATTTGTGGGGCGACAATGTTGGTGATGATTTACCCTTCATGATGCCGAACTCTTGTCGGCTTGCCGAGATAATAATTCGAAGAGGTTGAGTTCGGCTGCTGATGAAGCGACGACCCGTCTGGCGCAGGTCTGCTGCCGTGCGCAGCAATGTTGTCGGGCTGGTTTGACCCCGGCGCAACGGTGAAGGTTACCTCCGAAAAGGAGCAAAATTGTGAGCATGTGTTCGGAAACAAAACACAATACCCTACTAAGAGATTCCTCAAAAAGGTTGTCCAATATCCCGTTCATGGGGGAAGAATGATGAACTCGGGTTGGATTTGTATTCGCCAGAAAACAGATCTGAAAATCGATGCTCTCATCGGAGATTTCCTAAGTTTGAACGGTCGGATCGAGCTGAAATTTTGAGGGGCAGAGATATAGGAATTCCGCAGCCGATCAACGGTTGGATCTTCCTAAGGACGTCCGAGTAGATGCTGGACACCACGCTCCAAACTCATCCGGATTCTCGTCCAGATTCAACAGGGCTCTGGTTTATCGGAGATGCTCCATCGGAAAGCGACGAAATTTTACAGGGTTGTTATAGACTCAATTCCGCACAATTCACCAAAGAAATCGTCAAACGAGCGATGTTCGAGAAGGCAAGTGGCCGCGGATACAAGTTCGCTGTCCGGAAAAAACAGAAGGTGTGACAAGGGCAATGTTGACGTTGAGGCCCCGGGCTCATGGATGATTCCTCCATGATCTTGATAGAGATCGGAGTTGATGATGACGAGGACATATGTCCGATCTTGACGATCCGAAGAGGAGACTAGTCCTCGGCCTAGCTGAGGTGACTAGTCGAGGGGCGTTGGGAGATGTCGAGCGCAGTTGATCTACAGACCAGCCATGATCCTTTGCCGATCAATAGCGGAACTCTCAATGAAAGCACCATGTGTGTCTGTTTGGTAAAACGGCAGACCTCGGGGGGTAGGGTCCCGAGCTGTGGATTTCTGGATCAAATGGTAACAGGAACGAGGGACACGATGTTTACCCAGGTTGGGCCCTCTTGATGGAGGTAAAAACCCTACGTCCTGTTGTTTATATTGATGGAGTATCAAGTACAGAGTTGATCACCTCGAGATCCATAGTGTGGTCTAAACCCTAATGATATGAATGGATGTCATAATGATCTAGCATATGAGATGCCATAATCATCTATCAACTAGCCTGGCCTCGGCTTATATAATTGTACCGAAGGCCTAGGTTAACAAGAGTCCTAGTCGAATACGTCGGTGGAGAGGAGTCCTTGTCTTGATCACCAAGTCTTGTGGAATCCTCCTGTAATGTCATCGGCTGTTCGAACGGCCCATTTAGTGAACCGCCATGGGGGGGCCTCGGCCCGATCCACTGGTCGGGAGACGACTGGTGGTAGTACCTTAGTCCAGGACACCGTCACCCGTTATATCAATGAACACAAGAATATTATTGTGAACATCCCAAATTCTAAATTTTGGAATGTTATATTAAATAAAAGTTTTGATTGAGTTTGTTGTTGGTGTGTGTTGCTTGTGTGAAATTGGTGAAATTTGGAAACTTTTTGAAAGTTGAATGAGAGGGGATAAAATGACTTTCCCAAAACTTTCACCTTGCATTTTGATCTCCTGAATTCAAATTTATTTCATTACAAACCCTAGAGTGAAGTAACATGACTTCTTCTATTTTAAAAAGGTTTTGAAAAGATTTGAATTCCATTTGGAAATATTCCAAATATGAAAACTTTATGCAACTCATGATTTTCATGAGAGGAGATATAAAATGACTTCTTTCAAATTATATGAAATATGAGTTGGAAGTTTAAAAACAATCAAATTTAAAGTCCTTTGAAACTATTTCAATTGGAGTTATTTTGGTTTTTATTCAAATATTTTTATCCAAAAATAAAATATATGGAAATTAGGGTAAAATGATTCCCTTCAATATAAAATTGAGATGAGAAATAGAAATAATTGAATCATTTTGGTATTTTAAAATGATTTTTATAGGTTATTGAGCCAGTAGCACTGTTTGCTTTATTAAATTTTTTTTGAAATATTCGCCGCTAAAAATATGTTCATCTTTTAGGAAATCTTTTTCTGAAATTTTGATATAAATGCCTATGTAAAATTTTATTTTTATTTCGTTATTCAGTTTTTCCTTCTGTTCTATTAAAAAAAAAAAACTGCGCGTGCGCCTGGAACTAAATGTCGCCCATGTGCGCAGCATTGTAGACAGGCGGCCATATATATATATATATATATATTTTTATTATTAAGGTTACGCTTTTATTGTTTTTTTTTTTTAAACATTTTTAGAAAGAAAATATATTAAAAAAAAAAAATTCTATGCGCGTACGCAGGCGCGCGGCCGGCCGGTAAGGCTTTAGGCCCATGTCGTTTTCTTCTTCATTTTATTTATTCGTCTATGTTTAGTCCCACATTGCCTAGCCTTTGACCCCTAAACCTCTTTTCACCTATAAATATAGACCCGTAGAGCCTCCAAAAATCATCCGATTCGGGTTAAATCAATATATTTGGTTTGACTAGATTCACTAAATAAAAATATTTTTCTTCTCTCGGCGGGACTTCTGAAAGTTGTCTTCTCTCTCGGAAGTCATCTTTTCTCTCTTATAAAGGTATCTTTCTTCGTATTTTTTTATTATTACTCCGGTTTAGTTATTATTTCTAGACTAGTACTTAGATAGATGATATGTATGATTTATAATAGTCCTTGTATTTACATTTTAGGACTAGAATTCTTTTAGCCAAACTTTTTTCTTCCGTAAAACAGCTTGGCCCTGATTTTTCAAATAGCCATAACTTTTTACTCGTTCATCCAAATTAGACGAAACCAAGCAATATTTTTGTTTGATTCCACCTTTCTAGTGAATCTACAAATAAACTTTTTGCAACTTTCAAATTTCGAAATTTGTTCAGATTCATATTCAAACTTGTTTTGGCTATAACTTGAGTTTCGTAACTCCGATTTAATTGATTCTTTTTGCTAATGAAGCTCTTGACCTAAACTTTCTGATAAGACCAAATCCACCCAATTTGGTACTGTTAGAAATTGTTTTCTGTTGCAAGAGTTAATGCTAGTTTTCGAAGTTTTCGAGATCTTTCTTGATTCTTTTGCATGAGTGCTTAGTATGGCAATTGCTTGCTCACGTTAGATTGAACGGAGTGTGACGAGTAGAACTATCAGAAATTATGAGTGCGAAGGATCTTCATCAGCAGTACAAGGCAAGTAAACACTTTGATCATACTCTTCTATACCCAGTTTTTATGCATTAGTTTTATCCTCAAACACTGCATGATTAGGATGTGATTAACTTGTGGGTATTGGGAAGTAGATGATGAGGTAGAACCTATTGCCTTTTTTTTATATCAAACCCTTGGGAGTTAATTTACGCTAGCTATGTTGCCATGCTAGCTCGTAGACGTGCATTGGGTTTTGAGTGTATCCATGACAGATGTGAGATTTTAATTAATGGTTCATACAATTGGTGGCAACTTTAATACACATCTGGGTGGTGATTGCTTGTTTGGGCACCTGGGGATATACCAGTGTTGTCTAGGAGATCCCGGGGGATATACCGTGTGATCTCCTACGGTTCGCCACCCAGGCTCAAAGGGATCATAAGATTATTCATGCTGAGAAACTTCCGTGTGCAGCCACAAGCTATATGGGCTAGCATAGTTGAGTATGTACATGACCTCTTTCAGTGGTAGGCTAGCAGATGTAGGGGAAAGTAGGTGTAACTGTCTACCCAGAGTAAAGAGTAAATGTTTCTGAAAGACTGTGTCTCGGTCATCCGTTTCTCAAACACCATGCGCAGGCGAGAAATCCAACGGAGGAGATCGAGTCTTGTGGGGAAAAAGTGCACAAACCTTGCAGAGTGTACAAACTAATCATGATTAGCCGTGTCCCCGGTTATGGACATCTTGAGTATCTGGTTCTTGGATTTTCATATTGAATCCCATCACTCTAAATTAATTGTGTTGGGATTAATGATTACTTTTAATTGGGATTGAAGGGGGTTTACCTTCTCAATATTTTCAACCAACTTTGTAGTTAAACAAAATATATTCCTTTGATGTAGGGAAAAATTGGCTTTTCGCAAAACATATTAACCGTAGAGCCTCCACCAGCCATATATGCATGTAGTGATAGCATTTATTCTGTTCATTGCTCTACTGTGTTATCTTGCCAGTACATTCAATGTACTGACCCGTTTCGGGCTGCAACGTCTCATGTTGCAGGATTCTTACGACGAGTAAGTGATACGTTAGGGTTACGATTTCTACACTCAACTTTGCCGTTGGTGTTGATGGGAATCCACAACCTTGTTGTTACTTCCGCTATTTGGATTGAGGTAATAGTATTTACGTTACTTTATACATGTGATTTACCTCTGTTATAAATCCTCGAGTACTGTGTGTGTCAGCATACCGATCCAGGGATGACACTTAAGCACAGAGACTTTGATCCATTCGGGTCGGGTCGCTACAATTATACGCTCCAAACACCTGGAGTAGTCTGACGACTGCATTACACGTGAACACATCGGGACTTTCGGCGGTTGGTTGCAAACACATCTCATGCATAACAACACTATTGGATATGAGTTCTACTTGTTGGCCAGGACACCATCTTCAACTGTATTGACTTACCAAGGGTACGAGATAAATGGGAATACATTTTACACGATCACCCAAGACAAAAAGAGCAACAACCAAACAGTGGTGTCCACTTTTATGCATCAAACACCAATGGGGCAAAGGACACATATTATGGTTACATAGACGACATATGGGAACTTGACTATGGACATGAATATAAGGTCCCTTTGTTTCAGTGCAAATGGGTCAATCTGTCAGGAGGCGGGGTACAGGTAGACCCGCAGTACGGAATGACAACGGTGGATCTCAACAATCTTGGGTACACAGACGAACCATTCGTCCTAGCCAATGATGTGACGTAGGTTTTCTATGTGAAGGACATGTCTACCAAACCGAGAAAAAGAAAAGATAAGGAAGCGAATACATCATACGATGAGGCAAAGCGCCACATAGTTCTTTCATGGAAAAGAAACATCGTGGGAGTGGAGGATAAGACAGACATGTCTGAAGATTATGAAAAGTTTCATGAAATTCCTCCATTCAAAGTGAAGGCTGACCCAAGCATCCTGTTAAACAATGAAGATTATCCATAGTTACGGCGCAATAAGCAAGAGACACACGCGAAGAAAAAGTGAAGATAACCGAATATTTTGCACCTTTGATTCTGGGTTGAAAGCCATAGTTATGCTCCACAACTATTCTGATGATGGCATTGATCTAGAATATCACTGCAGTTACATGTCAAAAAATGAAATCCCTTTGTAATAGATGTGTTTTCGTCCGAAACCCTGATACTTCGAAAGAGATTGTCCAGTTTGTACACGAAGTGCATCCGGTTTTTGCCGTAACCCTCTCAACTTTTAAGCACATGCTATGTGGGTGAAATTATGATACCATGCCAAGTTTCAACCTTTTCAGAGTTCATTTGTAGTGCTTTACAATTTCAGGGTCATTTAGCTCAAAATAAATCATTAAATGCATGAAAAATAGCAAATGAAGTCTGAAAAAGGTTGAAAATAGATGATGTGGCTTTGAATGGTGTATATTGAACGCACAAAAAGTTTGGAGTTAAAATATGTTAAAAAATGAAATCCCTTTGTAATAGATGAGTTTTCGTCCGAAACCCTGATACTTCAAAAGAGATTGTCCAGTTTGTACATGAAGTGCATCCAGTTTTTGCCGTAGCACTCTACACTTTTTTGCACATACTATGTGGGTGAAATTATGATACCATGCCAAGTTTCAACCTTTTCAGAGTTTATTTGTAGTACTTTTCAATTTCAGGTCACACTACAAGAAACCTGTTAATCTATGATGGATTTCTGGTGACGGTTTCAGAAACCGTCGTCAAATATATTCCATCGATGACGGTTAGCGTAGATCCATCATGGATCATCAAGAGGACGGCAATCCCTGAAAACTTGAGACCATTTTATGACAAACTTTCCTCACCGTCATAATCTCAATATGTAAATCATCGTAGATTTACCAGTGGGCTTTCGTTCCTTTTTTACTCCAATTTTGAGCAGTCGTTAATTTTTGCCCCTAATGTGTCATGCTCAAGACAGTCCACATTATCGAAATGGTGCGGGCCCAACCTATCAGGTTGATATGAGATGCAGAGATTTCAGGTTGACGAATAGGACTCGGACGGTCAGCTCGGTTTAGACCCAGCCGTCATGATAACACGGGTCACACCTCTTGGACATGACTGTTGGTATTGGACCCACCAACCTAATGATATTCTTTTGCTTAGGGGCCCCTGCACCTTAGCCCATATTCAAGCACCCACAACTCATGCAGCTCGATCTCGACAAATCCTATTTGACGTTGTCGGACATTCACACACAAAGTAACGAGCGAACGTAGTTGGGCCGGTCTGTTTAAGTTGTCCAGTTTTAGCAACATTCCAGAAGGTCTCGATCCGGCTTTTTACTGTTTTTTGTTTTTTCTCCTCCCTGTGGTTTTTAATCGGTTTTATATTCCTTTTCCTTTTTTTTTTCTGTTTTTTTGTCCCCTTATTTCCTTCTTTCTTTGTTTCTTCGAAAAATTGTTTGTGTTTCCAATTTTTGTTCCAAATCTGAAAAAATTCCACATTTTCAAATTGGTTCACAATTTTTTGTTCCAAACATATGTTTGTGCTTTAAGAAATTGTTTGCAAATTTCAAAAGAGTTCCCATTTCAAAAATAAGTTCATAAATTTAAATTTTTTAGAAATTTTCAAAAGTTGTGCTCATTTTCAAAAAATGTTCGAAATTTTTGTTAAATATTTGCAATTGAAAAAATACACAAAAAATTGTTGAAAAATGTTCAAAATTTGTTCACATTTTTTAAAAATGTTCCCAGTTTAAAAAAATATTTGTATTTGTCAAAAAATGTTCAGAAATTATATAAACTGTTTGCACTTTCAAGAATATTCGCTTTTTTAATAAATTTTGTAAAATTTTAAAATAAAAAAGCTACTGCAATTCGCGTTGCTACTGTTTTTTTCCTTCTTTGTTTTTCTAAAAAAATCACAAATTTTGAAAATTGATTTTTTAATGTTTGTTCCAAATCTAAAAATTGCAGCTGTTTTTTAATTTGTTCACAATTTTTTGTCCAAATATCAAAAAATGTTCATGTTTAAAAAATTGTTTGCAAATTTTTAAAAAGTGCACATTTCAAAAATACATTTACAAATTAAAATAATCAGAAGGTTTTGAAAGTTTTTCCCATTTTGGAAAAATGTTCATAATTTTCGCAAAATGTTCCCAGTTTAAAAAGTACACAGATTAAAAAAACTGTCGGAAATGTTTAAAACTTGTTCACATTTCAAAACAATTTTCCTAGTTTTTAAAAAATATTTGTATTTTTCAAATAAAGTTTAGTAATTTTCTAAATTGTTTGCGCTTCCAAGAATATTCATTTTCAGTAAATTTTGAATGTTTTAAAAATAAAAAACAGCTGCTACAATGTGCGTTGCTTTTTTTAGGGGTACAATGTGCGGTGCTACAGTACCATGGCTATTGGGCAACCGCTACAGCATGTTAAATGGGCCGGTCCACTCGGGGCGGCTATGTGCGAGTGAGATCCTTTCGATCGCATCAGCAGACCAGCACTATTGCCTAAAAAAAACAGGCCAGCACTATGTGCTCAAAACTAGGCTTTTACGAATATCTATTAGCAATTAAATCTTCAGAAAAATAACAGAGTTGGCTTTCACTAACGAGTTTATATACCATGCCATCTATTCAATCATGTAAAGCTTGTTGACCTATTTTTGACTCATTTCATCCATAATTTGAAATATATAGAATTGGATTCACATGAACAATTTATGTAGAATAGAACCGCACTGCAACTAACATTCACAACCAAGGTAACAAAACGTCAAATCTGGATTAATATCAGCCATAGCTCAAATAATTCATAAATCAACAAAAATTCATCATACATCGTATTCATACCGGCCATAAATTCAAAGAAAGGCTAGCTTAAGTTGCTAAATTGCTAGAATACTTGAATGAGCATATACAATCTGCTATAGCGTAGACCATGTATCAACTAGAGTTGCTAGACCAAAACACCTAAGCACTACTGGATGCATCACAGTTTTCCTTTGTTTCCAACAGTTCACCCAGCTTGCCCTTCATCCCAGGTTTAGTCGATGGATCCTCAATAGTGTCATCAGTGGCATGCGCACAGGATGAAGAAGCTGTCGATTTGTTCTCCCCATCCAGATAAAACTATTCTGTCAGGCTCTTTCTCCTCGTCAATCTCTTCCCTGCATGGCTCACGGAAGAATTGAAGCTCTAGTCATTGACAGAGTGCTGAAGTGAAAAAGTGGATAGGACAGAAATACAATGTTCATGTCTCGTTTGCCTATACAACACAGCGACCTATCAATGTATTTGAGGTATGATATTAAGCATTGAATGTGTGGAAAAAATACATGATAAAACTAATCTGTATGTGAAAACATTTTATAAAACAACAGCAGTTTCAGTGTCATGCTACTACTCTGGGACAGTGGGAAATCGTCTGCTAACTTTAATTAGCAAAATTGTATGAAGGACTTTTCATGTATATTCTAAGCTAGTAAGTAAATAGAATCATCTATGACCACCTAGTTTTTATTGTGCAAGAGTCATCATAACTAATAATCTATAAAGGATGTTGGAAATGCAAGGGGAGACAAAAAAATTATATTCGATGCAAACATCCAGTTGGGGTATAGTTTAGAAGACATAACTGGCCCATAAGAAGCCAACATGTTTTTTTAGCAAAGCAATAATACATGGAAAACACATATATGAACCAGTGCTTGATGTTAATGCTGCATGACAACTCCTGCGAGAAATCCTCAACAGTAAGCTTTGTGCCATTAATATTGGAGCTGGCAGTTCAGCCAAGACCTGTAATAGTTGATCAACACTAAGCTGGCAATAAATATATTGCAATCGACAATATGGAAACACGAGGGCACAACCTAAAAAGGAGAAAATGGCATTGGAGTGGCAGGAGTGCATTGTTCCATTGACCCTTGCCTTGAACAGGAAACATTATGAGTCTACGAGGATAGTACATTCTCAAGGTTTAAAGCATAGTTTGCAGCCTCGTCTTCCTCTAAGCCGTCACCATCCTCAAAAACAAGCGTAGAGCCAATCATTACCAGCTGTAGGTTCATTCCAAGTTTGCTTTTTATAATCTTGTCAATAACCTCCCTAAACTTCGTGGCCATAGTGTTAACATCAAGCAGAAGAGGGGTTTGATGCATTCAGTTTTAGTTTCATGTCAGATACAAAAGGGAGGAATAACATATAAGAACAAGATATCTTAAGACAGTGCAAAATACCTCAGAGCAGACATAGCATGATTTATTAGGTTCAAAAGGTTCTACAGGCATCAGGAGCAACTTCTTTGTAGGATGTTCAAGACAATATGTCATTTTGTAGCATGCCAAAAAATGAAATTACAGTGCTTTACTGTATTGCCGGTGATGAAGGCACATAAACGCATAAATAACATATGATACCATGTAAAAAAAGTATGCCAGGAAAGTGGCAATAGCAGCACTCTTTTCAAATTACCATATCCGGAAAACAGGTACACTGAACTATAAACTTCAGGAAGAGTTCAGTAAAATGAAGGTTGCAGAAGTTATCTCGATTCAAGGTGCAATAGTACATATTTTATCTGCAGACAATCTTTCACTAATATAAGCTTTCCTATTTCCATTACTTGTCTGGTGTGTGCAGAAGTATATTAAATATAAAAAATGATAATGCCAAGCAAGATAGCCCGAATATCGATACCCGACACCCTAGAATCATTGTCCTGACATGTTTTGGCACCTTCTATCCTTTTAGAGATGATGCTCAGTATAATTAATGATGAAATGTTGAGACGTGCTAATTAATATGTCAAATCAGCTGAATTACCCACATCAATATAGTAGTAAATGATTTTTAAATAGTTTGTAATATTTGTAAAATGTATGTGTTGTTTCAGAAACTTCAGAAGGGCTAAAAGAGTAAGCACCATCCATAACGAGAGGAGGACTATTCTTGCTTGGTTAGACAATAACTGAGGAATGTAGAAATCTTACAATAGAGAAATCCTTCACTAATATTCTTTCCCTCTTGCAGCGGTGTGGTAATGGTATATGAAACTAGCACGCACAACAATATCACATGCACATCACCACATACATCAACTCTCACCTCGAGGAAGATGGCACCAGCGAAGTGCCCAAAATACGTAATCCAATCAAGAACCTGCAAATAAAAAGGGGTAGTGATTTCAGAGAAGAGCGACAAAAGCACCAAAACAGGGCGTGAACATTTATATAAAGCTTCAAGAGACCTACAATAAACCAACAATAACTAGCCTGTATCTATCATCAGAACAAGATGTGGAAATACTTGGGCATGCAGCAGAAATAATGCACTGATCGGCAGTAGGAGATAATGTCAATACTAATTTACTGAAATGATTTCCAGTAGCAATAAGTTCACACATATCAATAGCAGTAAGTTTACTCCAAATATATCAACTTCTAAACAAAAAAAAGTGCCTCACCCTGATGTTGCATAGTTACTTCAGAAAACTGTAGCAGCACACATCTTACATCAATTTCAAACATGGTTTTTGAGTCGATGAGTTGTTCTGGGGTAGCGACTCGTGACGAGTCGAGCCTGGCCGATCGACTAGTCTCAACTGGTCGAGGGGTTTGAGTCAACCCTGGCAGTGCGACTCATCGACTAGTCGACGACTCAAAAACAGTGATTTCAAATCCTATATAGAGATTATCAAGCAAACACTCACAATCAACCATCACAGAACTGTGAAGGTACAATTAGGTATAAGGAACACAAAATTAAGTTTTTTGTTCAGCTAGCATGACCCACTTAAAATGAAAGCATCAATGTGCTGCCACTGGATTAGAGGAAACTGAAAAAGCCTTAAGAGTGCTTGCCTTTACCGCCCCTTACTAAGTAGAGGAAAATTTTCAGAAAGATAAAACCTTTTAGTTCAGCCAACTGTGAGCTTGAGCAGATGATGTACTTGCCTCACTCGTTCAAGGGCATCATCTTGGTATAATATAGATGGAGAATAAGGAAAAGTCACCAAATGAGGAACTGAACCATCAGCCATTTTTATGTAGGGCTAGAAGCTACGAATAAGCTCCCTCGTTTAGTTAATCTCAATCATTCTGTCAAGCCGTGTATTGAGTCATTGTTAGCCCGATAATAATCTCTTATGTACAGGAAAAAAGGAAAATATATATCCTATTAATGCCATGACCTTTCTATGGTCAATTAACCGGCAGATGAATTATAGACCAATAGAGTGAGCCCCTACATGGATCACTGCATTTTCTGGCCCACACGCATATAATCTAAATCACCATCAGCACTTTATTAATAGCATTATACAAATACAACTCAACCCGAACTAAGCGACTTAACAGGCGGCTTTGCATAAACTTGTAAAGTATTAAACACGAATATTCAGAATAGGTATTACCAAATCACTCGCTGTTGAAGCTACCGCATCACCGTCGTCATCGTTGCCCTCGTTGTCCCTGTATGCGCCTCGGAGTCAGTGGCTACGAGCTACGTCGAGAAGTGAGACGCCGAGATCGGCGTCGCCCAGCCTGTCGAGCGTCCGCGGAGTTCGTGCAGGAACGTCTCCAACCTTTGCCTCCGCAGGCCGCAGCCTGACTGTCGGCGACGCGTGCCGCCGACACCGCCATTTCCTTGCTTGCTTCCGGTCGACGTCGAGTCGGCAGGGTACGGTGCGATCGCGGCGGGCTTGGCAGCCCGGTGAATCTCCACGAGCGGCGCGACGGGGTCACCGAGATCCATGTGGAGATGCGATTGTGCTGGGGATCGAGAACTATAGGCAGATAAGGGGGGGAGAGCACGCGGGGCGGGGCGGGGCGCTGATCCGGGGTGGGAGGGAGAGGGTGCGGGGAGATCGGCTCGAGAAGGGGAAATTTTTGGACTCTGGCGGGCGCTCGTTTGGAGAGAGGGGGAAGGAGGAGACCAAACACTGGCGGCCACCTCTTTCCTCGCTGTGCAATGGGTCCACTTCAAAATATGGTAGGCCACCGGAAGATTGAGCGCGTGGTCGGCAAAAAATATGCGCGAGACCATTTATTTATATGTACTGTTCACACGTGTGATGTCCGTTGGTTTATAATTTCTCAAAAAAAAAAACACGGGAATTCTCTAAGTTGCACTTGTTCATGGATTTCCTCTTCCTTTAGGAGGCTAGTGAGTTCTAGGTAAAATCGTTGATTTTCTTAGGCCACGCTTGGAACGTCGTATTTGAGCTGAAACCCCCCCGTAAAAGTTACACCTCCTGAAAAAAAAATGGATCGACATCAGATCGCACCTTGGAACGTCGTTTCGCTCGTATAAGTTACACCGGTTTTCTCGGATACAATTGTATTATACCGGTATTTGATATACCGCCCAACACATCTGAATTCTTCATCTGTATTCTCTCTCTCTTGTGACCTAATCAGATGACGCGCCGGAAGGGCTGGGCGAGTCGTCGCCTCGCCGGGCAACATGACGGCAAGGGAGGCGAGGCGTCGTCGCCAGAGACCTGAGGCATCAAGGCGTCGGCGAGAGAGGCGAGGCGCCCATCACCGGAGACACAAGGGAGAAAGGCACCGACGGCCATGACAACAAGGGGCTAGGTGCCGTCGCCGAAGACATGAAGGCAGGGTGCGGCACGCTTGGTCGGCAGTTGTGTGCACGCGCGCCCGCGATGGGAGCGAGGTGCCGTCGTTAGATTATGTAGGTGAGAGAGAGAGAGAGAGAGAGATGAGCGAGGCTGGGAGGGAGGATGCAGATTTCGATTTCTAGAGGTGTGTGGGCACACGATGGAAGTTCGATGTCATCTGACGATCCCTCCCTCGTTGTTATCTTCCTCGGGGGTGGTTAGAGGTGAATATGAAGAGAAGATGGGCTAGTCAAAGACTTTGTGGGTCTAGATGTGGTTTGTCGATCACAGTTTGACCAATGGCCTGATGATGATCACATATCCCTCATTCAACCTCCGAACATGGAAGGCCCCGATCCATTTTACCACCTTATGTGTTTCTTCTTGACGAGTATACTAACTAACGTCCTTTAACATATAGAATCAACAAATGTTGAAAGCAATATAAGCTTTCGATGACCAACGTAAGTTGGCAAGCTTTTGCATAGTGATTCTGCTTAAATGACCAAAGCAGCACACAATGGTGAGTACAAAAAGAGGCGGTTGTCGAGCATCGTGGGGAGGGTAGAGGGCTCTCACGCGACCAATGGTTTCCCCCCCCCCCCCCTCTCTCTCCTGCATGGAGTCAAGCATCCGCGTCTTCAACCGGTGCAAGGTGACCGTCCGATGATCCCTTCGTCACCGCCGTATAATGTGTCGAGGACTAATATATCAAGCTATTTTTTCATCTTATCAGCTATTGAGGCTTGGTGTGCTAAGGGGCTCAAAGTCGTGATCTAATGTGTTGAGAGATAATCAAGCCGACATTGAGGGGTAATCTGGCCAACGCCGAGGGGTAATCAAGCCGCAATTTGGTGCATTGACGGGTAATCAAGCCGCGATCTTGTGTGCCGACACGTAGTCAAGCAGACGTCGAGGGGTAATCAGGTCGGCGTTCGTCTTATTTGACAATTCAGGTACACAAGAGTCATGAGAGTTGGAGTAGTAATTATTTAATAGTATGTTTTTGTGATGAATTTATTTACTACTCGCTCCATTTTTATTTACTTTGCATGTTAGATTTGACTGAAGACAAATTTTATAAAGTTTGACCAAGTTTATAGAAAAAAATATGAACATTCAGAATAACAAATCTATATGATGGGAAAGTGTATTCAATAATGAATCTAATGGTATTGATTTGTTATTCTATATGTTAATATTTTTGTCTATAAACTTTTCAAAGTTTACATAGTTTGACTTTGATCAAAGCTAATATACAGAGTAAATAGAAACGGAGGGAGTAAAATATAGTGTATCAAATACAATGTGCTTGTGTAATATCTTCCAAAAAAATTGCTTGTGTAATATACTACCTCTCGGCGTATATCTTCTCAAACGTTTTTCTTTTACACTTGTCGAACGTTTTTTTAGGCGTTCTCGAACGTTCTGGTTTTCGGTCTGGGAGGGCGGAAAGGAAGCCTGCACGCACGCGTCCAGTTTTCGCGGTAATGGCGCGAAGCCTAAAAAAAGAACCGACGTGAATTGACCATATTACCTATGTTCAGGTTGCTAAATTATACAGACTCAGCGACTACATACGAAGGGCCTGTCGGTAATTTGACGCACACGGAACTCCATAACCCAAACCACGCCCCTCGCCGAGCCCCCAAATCCCCCAAATCCCGCCTTCCACCTCCGCTGCCGGCTACTGCTCCGCCTCCATCGCCGGCTCCACCTTTGCCTTTCGCCTCAACCGCCAGCCACTTCCTCCACGTCCCCCATCAACCTCCACTAACCCCTTGACCAAGCCGCTCCCTCCAGCCACCGTCCGACGACCGCGACTCCAGCTCCACCACCGGTCACGACCCCGCCTCACTACCTCCGCTGCCGGCTAGCATCCCACCTCCATCTCCACATCCAGCATCCGGTAGATCTACGTCCCCCTCCCCCTTCCTCTCCGCCTCCACCAAACCCTAGACCAAGCAGTCGATTCATCCGGCACCATACAGTCGCCGTTTCAAGTACCTCTCCGGCACCACACAGATGCCGCTTCAAGGACATCTTCAGCGAAGACACCTCTACGCACAAGATGGTAATAGTCCTTAACCCACCTCATGGTCAGTCTGTACACATGTATGTGTGTAATTTCACCGTCAAAAAATATGCGTGTAATTTGAGGTGGCTGATAAGCAGGGGGCGATTTTACTGTCCGGGCTCAATACTGCTACGTCCCTGAACGCTGGCGACTTTTCAGGGTAGTGGAGATCATAAAAAACGCTGAAAACCAACTAACTCTAGCTAAATATACGATGGCTTATTCAACTAGGCCAGCTTCAGTCGTTTCCTTGCTTTTTGGCCTTGCAACAACCAGGGAGGTTATAGACCCATGTAGTCATTTTTTTACATGGGCTACAGCAGGCCAGCTCTGTTCGTGAGGAGAGACAGAAGGGGATCGATCCCAGTCGCTGGCTACCTTTGCTAGCTTGCTCCTCTACGTGAGACGAGAGTAGCAACTCCAATTGATGATGGTCATTGGTGACAAATTGCAACAAGAAGCCTTGAGATGAGAGTATAAACTATTTTGTATATAATGCATATGGTTTTATTCAAGCATGTCATACTTGGTAGACGAAATAAAGTATTTTAGCTTGTGGTGTGCCCAGGCTTTGTCAATTTGCTGGCTCCACCACTCCTGATAAGAGATTTTGTGCTTGTGTTTGATTTCATTTGCTAGTGCTTGTGGTTCATCAGATCTCTGGTCGTTCCTATGAAACATCGGCCCTGTGTTACAAAGTGTAAAATCGGGTCTCATATATATGTAAACTCAGCATGAAAATTTAATAATTTGTTATTAAGAACTGTTGAGCACAATGCTGAATCTAGGATAAGAAAGGAGGGTGCGCTGAAATCAATAGTCACAACGGTGTCTATTCTCCACCTGTAAATCTTGATCATATTGTGGAACATAGCAGATTGACATGGTAATACTAACATATAACACAGTATGATATACACCATTACATGACATATTTTCTTCCATCTAGTTTGATGAGCTGGAATATTCTCTAAATTTTTGTGTGTAGCCCTACCATTTTCTCTGAATTCTTGTGCACAACACAAGTGGTACCATGTTTTTGAAGGTTTTATTTCTTTAAGTTTTGTGTGCTACCATATTATGTAAAATTTATGTACCTGAGATTCATATGTTGCTTGTTTGGTAATGCAGCATAATTGTTTTCATGCTTTGTTGATTGATCCATGTTTTTATTTCTATCAGGGCCTCAAGGAATGTAAGAAGGCTAGCCAAAAAACCAGTGTGAAAAGACCCGCTGATGGTCCTGGTGGAATTAAGCCTCGACCAACTAAGAGAGTTCATGCAGACCTGCCAACTAATACTAGAACTACAAGGTCAAAGAAACAACTGTTACAAGATGCTGGTGCAAGTACTCAAAGAGAAGAGGTGTCAGACCCTAAATGTCCGGCTGCTCCCTGTTGCTTGTGCCCTCCATGACAAAGAAGTTGCTTGCAACTTTAATGACCACACACAACATGGTGTTGAAGGCAAGTGTTACTACCATATTTTTTTAATATCTTGACCTCTTTTAGGATCAATGAAATTAACTAAACTAAATGGATTCACTTGAATACTGATGTTCACTTAAATTGACCTTTGATAAGTAATTTCATGTTGCATATGTTATAATGACTGGTATTAGATTAAATTGCTTTCAAACAGTGAGCCCTATCTATTAGCTTTATTGTATGATCAATGCACTCTCACATGACGCCTCTTTTAGAAGATGATGACCTTGTCCATTGTGATGCCAACAACTGTATGTCTAATGGAAGCGATCTCAGTGCCCAGCCTGATGAGGACAACCATATGGTGAATGAGAAAGGTGATGACTATCAGCCTGTTCACTGCTACCAAACTGACTTTTATCTACACTTGTTAAAAAACTGCAGGGATTAGCCATGAGATAAAATTTTAGAATCGGAATCCAGCAATTCAATCATATATGCTTAATCTAAACCTTAATTTGGTTTCATTGCACTTTGTTCCTTCTAAAATCTCACCATGCTCATGATTCTGTGTTTTGACATGGATTAGCCATTAATATCCATAAAATTACGCCCGCTTCAGTGGAATAGCTAGATGTCTATCTATTTCCTCATGGTAGTCATTCATTTCATGTTGCATATGTTATAAATAACCAGTATTGAAGATTTATATGTTTTTCAAATAGCGAGCCTTGTCTATTAGATTATATTATATGATCAATGCACTCTCACTTACTGCCTTTGTTTTAGAAGATGATGACCTCGTCCATCATGATAACAACACCTCTATGGCCAATGGAAGTGATCTTGTTGCTGTAACACCCCGAGAATCATGCTACAGTGACCTCCCTCTAATGGCGGTCATGTCATCATGATCATTAAGCCAATAGGCCACTTGTCCAAAATCAAAGCCAAATTCCAATTTGAATTTGCATGTCAAATATTTACTTCTTTTGTCATGCAATCAAAATAGTTCATTCTTTGGAAAATATTCTCTTAATATTTGTCATGTTGCAACGAACCTCACCTAAATTCCCAATATGCCCCTAGAGTTATTTGAGTGGTCCAGCAGCAATTAATTTTGCCTTTTCATTTTCCAAAAATTGTTAGACAGCTCCAAATGGCCCCAAACTTTTTGTGCCTTCTAGTATTGTTGTGTTTGATTTTTCCTGCAAAGTTTCACAGCTAACAAATATTCTTGGCTAGCTCATTTATATAGAACCAGTAGCAAAAGGCAAAAGCAGAAATAGAATAAGAGAAAATGGTTCACTATGCACTTGGGCTCGAGTGATACAGTACCTAGGCCCAGCCCATCTCTCCCTTAGCCTCATCCTCAGGTACAGTAGGTAGAGAACCTGCGCGTGGAGCACGTCCACGCCGCCCTGGCTATTTTTGCCGCCGTGTCGACCATCCCATGCATCCCCATCGAGGATAAGATCGCTCCCGGCCCTGTAGACAAACCCTAGCCCTCACTTATCCTCTCGCTCGTCCGCTCCCTCTCTGTTTCCTCGCTCCCGAGTAGTCGTCGACGCGCCGTCGCTATCCTCGCGGCCACTGGCCTCCCCGGCGAGCGGGAGGTCGTCCAGGAGCTCCGCCATCATCGACTCCTTCGCCTACCTCCGCTGGATCAAGCTAGGAGGCACTGTACGCTCGGGATCGAGGTGGTTTCCGCCCCGGCCGCCGCATCTCGTCGACGAGCGCGACGCGTCAGACCATCCCCGCGCCGTTCGACCATGTCCACGAAACCCCCTGTGAGCTCCTCCTCCGACCCCCCTGCTTTGCCCCCTCGATCCACTCCGTTAGCCGCCGCTCCTGTGCTTGGCTTAGTCGCCATGGCCGCGCCGGAGTTCCCGTGTACGTGTTGCTTCTGCTGCGTGCTGCTCATGCTCCCACCGCTGCTCGTCGTTGCTGCCGCTGGTTCCGGCCGCGCCCGCGTTCCGTGCCGCGCCCTCGCTGCCCCGAGGCCACCCCCGCGCGCGCCCGTTCGCCCGTTGCTGCTCGCGCCCGCCCGCGCTGCCACCGCCGCTGCTAGCTTTCACCGCTGCTCTGCTGCGCCTGCGCTACTCCTGCTGCCGTTAGCCGCTGCTCTTAGCTGCTACTTGCTGCTGCGCCTGACTGCCGCCGCTGTTGTCCGACGCTGCCGCAACTCGCCGTCGTCGCTGCTCCGGCGCTGGCCTCGGCTGTGGCTGTGGCCAGGGCCGAGCGTGTGTGTGTGTGCGCGCGTGTGTCGTGTGTGTGCTGTGTGTGTGTGCCGTGTGTGTGTGAGTGCGCTATGTGTGTTCATACGTGTGTGTTAGGGCCAACCCTGTTAGTGCTAGTTTAGGTTAGTAGTTAATTAGTAGTCTTTGTATAGATGACATGTGGACCCCTGTGTTAAATTAACTCCCCCAATTTTAATTTAACCTCAATTAATTTATGTGCCAATGACATGTGGGTCACACCTATCCCTTTTGAGTAGTCAATTTGACTTGGTCAATTCGGACTTAATTAAATACAAAATTTTCACAAATTCCAAAATTGATTAAAACTTTGTAAATTCTTCTAAAATAATCTGTAACTCGGATGAAAATACTTTGTACATGAAAGTTGCTCAGAACGACGAGACAAATCCGAATATGCCCTCCTCATACCTATCACATGCCTCTAGCACGATAAACATGGAACTTTTCCCTCCGGTTCATCTGACCGATAATTGCACGGAGCTGGTAAAATATCTCCGGATGTTTTCCCGCTCCGTCTGCAACGTGTAGCCCTTCGTTAGGTCTCCCCTAGCACCGCGTATCTGCCTTGTTACGTTTTGTGATGCTTTGATTGTTCTGATATTTATTGTTTCTTCCCCCTCTTCTATCCCATAGCCCTCGAGACCGCCGCAGCTCAGGAGCCCGAAGACACCGTTGACGACCCTGCCTTTGCCGCCGAGCAACCAGGCAAGCCCCCCCTTTGATCATCCCGATATCGCCCATTCTATTTTCTCATGCTTGCATTAGAATTGCTGCTACTACTGCTTTACCTATTCTTATGCATAGCCTGTTTATTGTAATCTGCTATTGATACCTTACCTGCTTATCCTAAATTGCTTAGTATAGGCCGGGTAGAGACCCACTAGAGAAGCCCACTTTGTCCCTTGTTGCCCCACTGGATTATCAGAAGACCCGTTCAACGGGATTGAAGACCAGGCCCCGGCACCGCACATCACCCCCATAGTTGTACGACACTACTGGGTTTCTATCGAGTGCCGAGGGTGATACCTCGTCAGCACTTCTGATATTAATCTTGTAGGTTAGTTCTTCGGTCGTGGTCATCGAGGGTGATCCCTCCTTCTCCACTTCCGATATGACCCTGTCGCGCAACACTTCAAGCGTGAACCTCGAGGGTGATTCCTCCGAGTTCACCTTGACGACTACATTTGGTGGAATCCATCGAGGGTGATTCCTCAGGTTTCCCCCTGGTGTTTGGACACACAGATACTTGGACTTTACAACTGATACTTGGAAAGGCGGGTCGACCCTGAGGGGTACCCGCGAATGATGGGATGTCGGGTTGACCTGGAGGTTACCCGTGTGATGAATACGAGGCGTCGCCGGACATTCTTGGCCCTTGTCGCAAGTCTTCGAGACGGGGTGACGGGGTCACATCAATCGTGAGTCTCTGCTCGTTATCCACAAGCCCCTAGTCCACTACCGATTTGGATATTTGATCCGAGCAGGCCTCTGGCCTGATAGCACTAACCATCACGTGGGCATAGTATGGGCGTTCTACATCGTAGCATCAGCCGAAAGCTCTGTCAGACGTCCAGTTCAGCCTCGTGGCTGGGCCGGGCCAGTGCCATCCAGGACTGAGGTGGTGCTCATCCCGACCCTGCACACACCGACCCGGAGTGCACAGGGCGATGGCCCAAGGCCCCTGAGCGCTTAGGATATAGACCGACGGGGACCTCTCTGCTGAGCTGTAGGTAGGGTTGCGGTGTATCGTTTAACCGAGGCCGGGCATGACCCAGGAAAGTGTGTTCGGCCGGAGCTAAGCGAGCATGGTGGGTAAGTTGGTGCACCCCTGCAGGGAAGAAAACATCTATCGATAGCCGGTCCTACGGTAAAGGACACTCGGAGTTGTATCCTGATCGATACAACTAGAACTTGAGATGATACCTGGATATGAGGCTCTGGGATTGCTTTCTCGCAGGGAGTCGAGAAAGGATCTCTGGGCGAGGTTGATGACTGTATGGCTCTGGGATTGCTTTCTCGCAGGGAGTCGAGAAAGGATCTCTCGGTGAGGTTGATTACACTACTACTACTTTGTACTGTGCTGATCTACTTTCTTCTATTGTTGCAAGACCGCTAAAGATGATGAAGATGCTAGTCTTTGATAGGACTAGGCTTCCCCCTCTATTCTGGCATTTCTGCAGCCCAGTACACATATATAGTCTTTCTTTGATAATGTTGCATATGTAGTGTAGATCCTTGCTTGCTGAGTACTTCAGAGTACTCACGTTTGCTTTTCTTTCTTTTTCTCCCCATATCAGTTTGTCGTGACCAGATGACGGAGTCCCTGAGACAGCTGCCCCTGTCGACGACTACTGCTACTATTCCGAGGGTGGCAATTACTACGAGCTTGCCGACGACCAGGAGTAGGTTCGGAGGGTTTCCAGTCAGGAGGCCTGCGCCTTTCGATCGTAGTGTTTTGTTTTACCCCGACTTTCTAAAGGCCTTTCTGTTTCTCTTTTATATCTGTACTCAGATATCTGATGCTTCCGCTGACGCTTGTATGCCATCGAGCTATCTATTCGAGCCCTCGAGGCCCTGGCTTGTAATATAAAGATTGTATAACTTTATTTATGTTTTAGAGTTGTGTTGTGATATCTTCCCGTGAGTACCTAGGCTTGATTGTGTGTATTTGTGTGTATGATTACTGCACGATTGAGCCGGGGGCGTCACAAGTTGGTATCAGAGCCGACTGCCTGTAGGAACCCCCCTTTCCAACTCCTTGGCCGAAGTTGAGTCTAGATAATCAAAACCGTCTTACTAACTTGGCCGTGTGGCTTACGGGCCCACGTCGCCAATTGGGTGGTATTAGGATCTTTTATTTCTCGTCTATACTCTGGGACTCTTATCTCTCTTCTGTTCGGGTTAAATGAATTACTAATTATAACTCTAGGTTCTCGATACCACTTCCTGCCGGAGAGCCCTTCATTCCAGATGATCGACTGCTTCACCAGGAGGTTCCGAAGATGCTGTCCGACGTTTTCCCGAGACACCTGTGTCCACCGCCTTTGCAAATTCCCTACAGTTGTTATATCCTTATGGATAACTACATACACTAGCCACTCTTGCATTCAATCCCATTGGTCCTATTATTACAAGATGCCCCGAACGGCTCTTCGTTGTTCCGAGAATCCTTTATGCTTACTGCCCTGCAGTTCCTTGCCGCATGAATAACCCTATGAAATATTCCTGACACTTTTTCGAGGATTTGTCCATTCCTAGTTGATCAAGTGATTCACAAGATACTTTGGAATACTATCCGATCTTCCGATAATCCTCTCCAACTATTGCTCTGCAAATACTTGTCTGCTTGCATTATGGATACTTTCCATATGTCTGGAAATATTCATTAGTATCCTTTGTCATCATCATTTGGAATATTTGATTCGAGATGTTTGTGAATGCTCGCAATCATCAGTCACAATTAGAATTCTTCCCTTCGGCTCAGGCGTCACCCCGGACATGAGCTGGTGTTCGACAAATCAAACCTTGATTGATTGTCGATCTATGTCTATTCAACTTACTTGTCTTTGATCAGAGCCTCTGCTTCTGATCCCCCGATATGGAATTCGTAATTCCGTTACATTTGAGCTTTGAATTAGTCAGTTGTTTCTATAATCGGATCTCCTTGCATTCTTTCTTCTTCTGGGTAAGTACCGATACTCACATCAGATCCCTTGTGGACCACAAGGTCCTTTGTTGGATTTTATCCGACAACGTCCTTCATATTCAATCACCTTGTGAGCCTTTCCTCGGATACATAATGCTTTTGGTAAATTGTATCCTCTGCTTCCTCAACCATGCTCTACTTTTGAGCTTGAGTTACTTATTCCTAAAGTTTGTGGTATATGTTCTTAAGATACCCGATGGGTTGGACCAATGCCTTCCCTAATCTATGCAAAACCGAGAGTTTTCACGAGTCATATTCTCCTGGTGATTTACGAGATATAATTTCAACACTACAACTCCATCGAAAATGAGAAGTGAATGATAGGTTATGCATTGGAGAAGTGGGAGTCGACCTTGAACTTTGTGTTCATGCCCATGGAAACGATGTAGATCTTATCATGGGAGCTTCTCATAATAGTAATTATCCCCTTGTTACAAATTCGTCTTATATTTATGGTTTGATGATTTACAAATGTGGTCCCAGCCATATTGTTCTCCTTCGATTTCAATTCTCAGACAAGTTAAGAGGCACTTGTCTTCCGCCGATAAATATATCACTCCAACCTCTATTCTGATCCGCCTTCGAGTATTACCCTGGTATCTCGAGAATATCATGGAACTGCATAACTTCTTATGGGTTCTTCATCAACTGTTATTTCTCACCGAATCCAATTTTTCCTGGGTTCTGGGTTATTGTCAACCGAGAACACCAAATAGTGAATCGAGTCCGCACTCTGATTCAATAACTCTTAAGTAATTTTTGTTGCTTACATGTTTAATAACCCTTCAAGTCATTCCTAGCCTGATCTGCTATATGCTTGTCATGCTGAATTCTAACTGTGCTACCTGGCCCTTCTTCCCGAAACACAATTTTTGACGATGAACTAAGCTTACGTCGATCTTCCTCATCTTATCATTTCACCTCGAACAACAAGCTTGATTTTGAGCTTGTGTCGAATCCGTGTTTCTTAAAACCCTTCGCTTCATCATTCCTTTGACTTGTTGTCATCACTGATCGATTACATCTTCACGAAATCTCTCGACAAACGTATCGTGATCATCATAAACATTCTGAGCTCTTCCAAGATATTTATCAAATTCTTGATGAGAAATACCATCCCTGCCCCTCGATGGTTTGTGTTATCATCGACAACATTATTGCCTTCCCTCCAACACATACTTGTTCATGTTATGGAGCTCTTTGCTAACCAGCTTAAGTTATGTCCTACCTTGGAGCACTATCGTATTTTATGTCAAGAATGTTGCGAGAATTTCACCACCCTTAAGAATTCTTGATACAAGTGATACTTATTACCATCACCATTCTTTTCTTGGTCCCCGTGTTGTTTCTAACCGGAATACTGACAAATGGTCTGTGATGTGTAAATTCTAAACTTCTAGCAACCCTGTTGCTTTCAAGTTATTGGTCGATAGTTTCATTCTACGTCTATTGCTTATTGAATCATCATTCGAACATTGATCGTGCGACCTAGTCCAGATTTTCGGGTGCACCTTTCTATCATTGTTCAATTGTTTATGTTTCCCTCGAGCCTACATCATTATATCATTTGATTTGACTAATGTTATTTCCTTGTTCACATAGTTGTGGAAATCCATCTTTAGGGAAATCTCGATGAATTGTCGCTGAGTTCATCAGCCACCTTCTCATCCTCTCCTTGGTTTAATGATGAACTCTTGTTTCGGAACTCGCTTCCATAGTTCTTTTCCCGAGAATCTACAATGTCATCTCGTCTATTTGTGTTGCACCTTTCTTCTCAGGCATCATGAGTCTGAGGTATCCTGACACCAATCAGATCTGAATCTCGGTCAGATATGATGGTTGGAACATCTTCCCAAGAGTTATAACAAGGTGATGTCATGCCTAGCACACCTGCCCGGCGGACCAATTGTTATAGTTTCCTTTTTAGCAAGGTTAGCTATTCTTCCATGAGGAAATTGTAAAACTTATTCTATAAGTTGTTCCTGATGGATCCTTTGTATAAGTTGTTCCTGATGGATCCTTTGTATATCCAAAGTCCGACCTTTGCTTAAAGACCATGTCGATGCTATCTCGAAGCATGTCTGTGGTACTTCGATTTTCAATAAAAACATTTGAGGCACAATGCTAAATTTTCCTCATCAATTATCCAAACACCGATGTATGGGTAATGTCATGAAATTCCTCTCCCATGACCTAAAGGGTTTTCTACTTTATATCCTGTCATGGATATCATGCTCTGCTTCTCCTTGGGAAGGATATACCCCTGAAATATGTGTTTAAACACATTTTCCTTTCCATTGTTCTTTTAAATCTGATGATCACATTATCCTTTCCATTGTTTTGTTTAACCTTTCTTGTGATCTATATGATCTAAGCAGTAATATTACTCTGCTTATGTAAACACCTTGGTGTACAACTTTGTCAGTAAGACCCTGATACTATTGTTGATGACATTCCGGTAGCCACCGATGGACGAGAACATTGCCTATTGGTCCGCCTCATTCAACGATCAGGAAAATGGTTCTCTTCGTCCCTCGCCCTTGGTACCAACGTGTCGCCAACATAACTAATAGACTATCCTCTGACATGCCTTGCTATCATGATCGTGCAAGACATGAGCACCCTTCCTGCTTTTAACCCACAGTTCCATAGGATCGAAAACTGACTCTTCTTTACATCCCTGTGTCCAAAGTTATTCCTCCCGCTTGGCTTCGTGTGTAATTCACGAGCCACCTCCTTAGAGCTGATCTTGTCTAGTATCAGACACAACATTTCTTTTCGTTGCTCTTATCCCCTTTCCACCTTTGTATTAGGCATCAAACGATTGCCTGCCCGCTCGAGACTTCTTATGGTACCTTCTTACTTTGCTCTCGATATTCTCTTAAGTTCAATTCGAGAGATACTTCCTACCACATTCCCTGAGCTATCTACCAGATATCAACCTTGTAGGGTCCATTCTTCCGAGTTTTCCCCTTGTCCTTCGTAAGTACAATGGTGTTCCAGAAGAAAGGATGATGACTTCATCATGTTGACCTGAAATAGAGAAATGAAGATATCAACGTAATGGATTGACCTCTTCGAGAAGAACAACCAAGACCGAGAAGATCCGCATAATTTCATAACAAGAACTTTCCCCCTTACTCCACCTCTTAAATCTCGGGATGAGATTTCTTGTAGTGGAGGAGATTTGTAACACCCCGAGAATCATGCTACAGTGATCTCTCTCTAATGGCGGTCATGTCATCATGATCATTAAGCCAATAGGCCACTTGTCCAAAATCAAAGCCAAATTCCAATTTGAATTTGCATGTCAAATATTTACTTCTTTTGTCATGCAATCAAAATAGTTCATTCTTTGGCAAATATTCTCTTAAGTATTTGTCATGTTGCAACGAACCTCACCTAAATTCCCAATATGCCCCTAGGAATTATTTGAGTGGTCCAGCAGCAATTAATTTTGCCTTTTCATTTTCCAAAAATTGTTAGACAGCTCCAAATGGCCCCAAACTTTTTGTGCCTTCTAGTATTGTTGTGTTTGATTTTTCTGCAAAGTTTCACGGCTAACAAATATTCTTGGCTAGCTCATTTATATAGAACCAGTAGCAAAAGGCAAAAGCAGAAATAGAATAAGAGAAAATGGTTCACTATGCACTTGGGCTCGAGTGATACAGTACCTAGGCCCAGCCCATCTCTCCCTTATCTTCATCCTCACGTACAGTAGGTAGAGAACCTCCGCATGGAGCACATCCACGCCACCCTAGCTATTTTTGCCGCCGTGTCGACCATCCCATGCATCCCCATCGAGGATAAGATCGCTCCCGGCCCTGTAGACAAACCCTAGCCCTCACTTATCCTCTCGCTCGTCCGCTCCCTCTCTGTTTCCTCGCTCCCGAGTAGTCATCGACGCGCCGTCGCTATCCTCGCGGCCACTGGCCTCCCCGGCGAGCGGGAGGTCGTCCAGGAGCTCCGCCATCATCGACTCCTTCGCCTACCACCGCTGGATCAAGCTAGGAGGCACCGTACGCTCGGGATCGAGGTGGTTTCCGCCCCGGCCGCCGCATCTCGTCGACGAGCGCGACGCGTCCGACCATCCCCGCGTCGTTCGACCATGTCCACGAACCCCCCTGTGAGCTCCTCCTCCGACCCCCCTGCTTTGCCCCCTCAATCCACTCCGTTAGCCGCCGCTCCTGTGCTTGGCGTAGTCGCCATGGCCGCGCCGGAGTTCCCGTGTACGTGTTGCTTCTGCTGCGTGCTGCTCATGCTCCCACCGCTGCTCGTCGTTGCTGCCGCTGGTTCCGGCCGCGCCCGCGTTCCCTGCCGAGCCCTCGCTGCCCCGAGGCCACCCTTGCGCGCCCGTTCGCCCGTTGCTGCTCGCGCCCGCCCGCGCTGCCGCCGCCGCTGCTAGCTGTCACCGCTGCTCTGCTGCGCCTGCGCTACTCCTGCTGCCGTTAGCTGCTGCTGCGCCTGACTGCCGGCGCTGCTGTCCGACGCTGCCGCAACTCGTCGTCGTCGCTGCTCCGGCGCTGGCCTCGGCTGTGGCTGTGGCCAGGGCCGAGTGTGTGTCGTGTGTGTGCTGTGTGTGTGTGCCGTGTGTGTGTGAGTGCGCTATGTGTGTTCGTACGTGTGTGTTAGGGCCAACCCTGTTGGTGCTAGATTAGGTTAGTAGTTAATTAGTAGTCTTTGTATAGATGACATGTGGGCCCCTGTGTTAAATTAACTCCCCCCCCCATTTTAATTTAACCTCAATTAATTTATGTGCCAATGACATGTGGGTCACACCTACCCCTTTTGACTAGTCAATTTGACTTGGTCAATTCAAACTTAATTAAATACAAAATTTTCACAAATTCCAAAATTGTTTAAAACTTTGTAAATTCTTCTAAAATAATCCGTAACTCGGATTAAAATACTTTGTACATGAAAGTTGCTTAGAATGACGAGACGAATCCGAATATGCCCTCCTCATACCTGTCACATGCCTCTAGCACGATGAACATGGAACTTTTCCCTCCGGTTCATCTGACCGATAATTGCATGGAGCTGGTAAAATATCTCCAGATGTTTTCCCGCTTCGTCTGCAACGTGTAGCCCTTCGTTAGGTCTCCCCTAGCACCGCGTATTTGCCTTGTTACGTTTTGTGATGCTTTGATTGTTCTGATATTTATTGTTTCTTCCCCCTCTTCTATCCTATAGCCCCCGAGACCGACGCAGCTCAGGAGCCCGACGACACCGTTGACGACCCTGCCTTTGCCGCCGAGCAACCAGGCAAGCCCCCCCTTTGATCATCCCGATATCACCCATTCTATTTTCTCATGCCTGCATTAGAATTGCTGCTACTACTGCTTTACCTATTCTGATGCATAGCCTGTTTATTGCAATCTGCTATTGATACCTTATCTGCTTATCCTAAACTGCTTAGTATAGGCTGTGTAGAGACCCACTAGAGAAGCCCACTTTGTCCCTTGTTGCCCCACTAGATTATCAGAAGACCCGTTCAAAGAGATTGAAGACCAGGCCCCGGCATCGCACATCACCCCCATAGTTGTACGACACTACTGGGTTACTATCGGGTGCCGAGGGTGATACCTTGTCAGCACTTCTGATATTAATCTTGTAGGTTAGTTCTTCGGTCGTGGTCATCGAGGGTGATCCCTCCTTCTCCACTTCCGATACGACCCTGTCGCGCAACACTTCAAGTGTGAACCTGGAGGGTGATTCCTCCGAGTTCACCTTGATGACTACATTAGGTGGAATCCATCGAGGGTGATTCCTCAGGTTTCCCCCTGGTGTTTGGACACACAGATACTTGGACTTTACAACTGATACTTGGAAAGGCGGGTTGACCCTGAGGGGTACCCGTGAATGATGGGATGTCGGGTTGACCTGGAGGTTACCCGTGTGATGAATACGAGGCGTGGCCGGGCATTCTTGGCCCTTGTCGCAAGTCCTCGAGACGGGGCGACGGGGTCACATCGATCGTGAGTCTCTGCTCGTTATCCACAAGCCCCTAGTCCACTAACAATTTGGATATTTGATCCAAGCAGGCCTCTGGCCTGATAGCACTAACCATCACGTGGGCATAGTATGGGCGTTCTACATCGTAGCATCAGCCGAAAGCTCTGTCGGACGTCCAGTTCAGCCTCGTTGCTGGGCCGGGCCAGTGCCATCCAGGACTGAGGTGGTGCTCGTCCCGACCCTGGACACACCGACCCGGAGTGCACAGGGCGATGGCCCAAGACCCCTGAGCGCTTAGGATATAGACCGACGGGGACCTCTCTGCAGAGCTGTAGGTAGGGTTGCGGTGTATCGTTCGACCGAGGCCGGGCATGACCCAGGAAAGTGTGTTCGGCCGGAGTTAAGCGAGCGTGGTGGGTAAGTTGGTGCACCCCTGCAGGGAAGAAAACATCTATCGACAGCCGGTCCTACTGTAAAGGACACTCGAAGTTGTATCCCGATCGATACCACTAGAACTTGAGATGATACCTGGATATAAGGCTCTGGGATTGCTTTCTCGCAGGGAGTCGAGAAAGGATCTCTGGGCGAGGTTGATGACTGTATGGCTCTGGGATTGCTTTCTCGCAGGGAGTCGAGAAAGGATCTCTGGGTGAGGTTGATTACACTACTACTACTTTGTACTATGCTGATCTACTCTCTTCTATTGCTGCAAGACCGCTTAAGATGATGAAGATGCTAGTCTTCGATAGGACTAGGCTTCCCCCTCTATTCTGGCATTTCTGCAGCCCATTCCACATATACAGCCTTCCTTTGATAATGTTGCGTATGTAGTGTAGATCCTTGTTTGCTGAGTACTTCGGAGTACTCACGTTTGCTTTTATTTCTTTTTCTCCCCATATCAGTTTGTCGTGATCAGATGACGGAGCCCCTGAGACAGCTGCCCCTGTCGACGACTACTGCTACTATTCCGAGGGTGGATATTACTACGAGCTTGCCGACGACCAGGAGTAGGTTTGTAGGGTCCCAGGCAGGAGGCCTGCGCCTTTCGATCGTAGTGTTTTGTTTTGCCCCGCCTATCAAAAGGCCTTTCTGTTTCTCTTTTATATCTGTACTCAGATATCTGATGCTTCCGCTGACTTTTGTATGCCATCGAGCTATGTATTCGAGCCCTCGAGGCCCTAGCTTGTAATATAAAGCTTGGATGACTTTATTTATGTTTTAGAGATGTGTTGTGATATCTTCCCGTGAGTCCTTAGGCTTGATTGTGTGCATTTGCGTGTATGATTAGTGCACGATTGAGCCGGGGGCATCACAGTTGCCCAGCCTGATGAGCACAGCCAGATGGTAAACGAGGAAGGTGATGACAACAATGAGATGAAATTTACATTTAACAATGAGATGAAATTTTAGAATCTGAATTCAGTAATTCAATCATACATGCTTAATCTAAATCCTAATTTCAGATCTTGTTGATTGCATCTTTCTGTGTAAATTCTAAATTTACTAATTCAATCATATGTGCTTAATTTCGTGAATATTCATTCTTGATATCCATCAAGTCATGTTTATGGTATGTAATATAATATACCATTGCGGGTACTGCTATGTAATACCATTGTGGGCACTAAATCCGAATAGAGGCGGCTTAACTACTATTTTGGATATGTAGTATCTGCTTAGTTTTGCAACTGCATGCCATAAAACCATCTGTAGTTACTTTTCTTGTTGAATACCAAAAGAAACTGATAAAAAATATAAAAAATATTACTTGCACATAGTTGTTTATGCTTGTGAAAATGTTCCTTAACATTCTTCATTTTGTTTATCTGCTATACTGTCAACTCTTTAAGCTTGTGAGATCATGTACTGGTGCATAGATCATCGGCTCCTCTTATCACTACCATTTGATCTTTGATTGCTGCTGCCATCAGACCACTAACATATTGTCTTGGCTATCTCTCAGCTTAGTTGCTGTTGTAGGTGTGCAATTAGTAGAGGAGCAATGGGAAAGGGGAAACAATATGGGGAAAGGTGTCAACAGGATCAGTCAGGACCGGAGGTCCAAAATGCCACTCATTATACCAGAGGGGAAGATAAGGCTAGAGTTACCTCTTCTTGCGTCAAAGTTTGCAACTGAATGCAACATCGCTGTCAGAAACCATGTGCCTGTGCTTCAGTGCTGGAAGGATTACAAGAAAAAGGACAACACTGGGATCTTCCAAGATTTTGTTGGCAAAGTTGGTGTAAGTACACAGTTTGGGCATTTCCCCTCTTTCATGGCTAGCAATCTATCAATTAGCAAATGCAAGTCAAATACAGCATGAAACCGTCAAACCTTGGCTCCATTCTCATTAGTCTTGCACCTTCCATTGTTATCCGTGTAAACTATTAGATGTTAAACACTTTTAGAGGAATAGTGGGCTTAGTGATCTAAAACATTTTATATTAATTGACAGACGGAGTACAAATTATAGTCCTGTATTCTAACATTAGGGAGAGGATTATCACAAAAGCAAATAAGTAATGATTTAAGATAATTATGTTTTGCTAAAGATCTGTTTGCTCTTCAGGGCAGATTACTTGCGTTGCTCCTGGAGTCAACTGTTAGCATTTAGATGTGGCTGCCTTGGGCGAGATGATCTCTGGAACTTTTGAATTTGTAGTTGCTTTTGCACCAGGATGCTTTTTTTCTTTTCTATTCTGCTATCTTTTGAAAGTAACCCGATCCATTTTCTTGATCTTATGGAAAAGTAAGGAATTTAAGAGAAGCAACATAAGATAGGACAGCTTTGTTCATGAACACAAGATTTATGTATGGACAGATATGCAGATGTCTCTTCTTTTATGTACTTAAACTCTACATCTATATAGTTATTCTTACACATGTTTTCCCTTCTGTAGATGAAGTTCCACATGGACACTGAAGCTGCACCAGTTATGAGCGCTTGTACCCAAATGAAGAAATCTGCAATCCGCCAGCAGTGATACATGCTCAAGCAGAAGTATTTTGATCCTTTTCCACTCAATTAATCCATAGGAAACCCCCCATAGGTGTAGTGCTACTCTTTGAAGTTACATATTTGGTAGCATGAATTATTTCATCAACTACTGCTTACAAACTTTGCAAATTGTAAATTCAGGTACTAGATATTTTGCCATGGGCAAGCCCAGTCAATGAACAAGGTTTTCAAAAGAAAAGAGAGATGGTTCAGAATTGTGATGGTTTTCAAAATAATTGAGTGCTGACTAATGCCTTGTAATAATATGGTTCAGATTTTTTCTTTTGTTTTCCTTTTGGCTTGCCCGCACAGCTATTTCATTGTAGCTCCCACAATGCCTATTTGTCTTGGACCCAACTAGGTAGCGGCGGCGCACGCATGCCTTCCCGTGCAGTGGACGCTAACCGCCCAGGTAATTTCGTTTTAGTCCAGCTAGCTAGCAATGAGTGTTTGCAAGCTTTAGACAAAATAGGACTGTAGTATTCTCAATACTTGAAAATTCTTTGTAATGTCAAAACTGTGGTATTTTGTATCTACATGTTAAATTACTGTAGTTTTCCAATACTTTGCTATCAAACACATTGTCAGATTATAAGTACTCACTTACCAGGTTTGAACATAACTAGTTGCCAGAAATACAGAGTACCTATTTACTAAAAAGTTTACCATCTTTAGTTGTCAGATTAAATATACTCGGTTGCCAAGTTAAAGAATGTTTAGTTTATCTGCTCCAAGTGCTTGTTGCCACATTAAGTAATCCCCAGATTACAAGTTGTTAATAGGAAGTGTGCCTGTTGAAAAAAGTACTCTGCACAACACATGTTGCAGCAGCGCACGGTAGGACAATAGTGTAGGCATTTACTGTAGAATACCCCGTGGCATCAGCAACTCAGAAGCGTAGGCGCAGCAGTGCATAGAATAGATTCCTGTGTAGTTATATAGTGACACAAAAATATATTTCGCTGTTCTCGTCTGCGCGTGATGTAGAGCGCGGGTCCTGTGCGAGCCGACGCACGGTAAAATAGTGGTGCATACTGCTTAGATTAGATTTTTCCCATTTGTCTTTATGTCTTGTGGCAAAGATGTCTCATAACCTCATAATCATGTTTCTTTGTTGCTTGCATTGCAAGACTCAAATGGAAGAGAAGGTCTCTCAACCTACTAAAGATGGACAACAACCTATCTCTGCGACTAAGGTTGTATCTGACGTGCTCACTCAGCACACCAAGAAGCCTAAGTTTCTTCAGCATGTGGGGATCCAGCATATGCGTGAGAGAACCAGTGGTACCAACCTTGAAGCACAACTGGTAGTGGAGAAGAAAGGTAATGCAGAGCTTTGGGAGGTTGTCAACACCTTGACTAAGAAGGTAGAGGAATCAGAAGAAGCAAGGGTCAGACAAGAAGAGGAGTACAGGAAGAAGCAAGCCGAGATGGACGCAAAACTTGACCTTTTGCTAAACCAGAGGTGATCAAGGTCATCTACAGTGTAAGGCGTCGACGTTGAAACACAATATTGTTGTAAGGTGATGGCAATATGTGATGTTTGTTGGTGCCATGCTTTTGTTGGAACCTACCTGGTAATGCTTTTGCTGCTGCAAACTGCATGCATTCTGTTCATGGATACGAAAGCATTCATTTTGCTGTAGGTAGTTTGTGGCACTGGAGTGATTGTAGTTTCATATTTATGTTGGATTAGAACATGTGTGATCTGATGTTGAAACTTAATTTATATTTATTGTGATCTGTTGCTGGATCAGAACCTATACTGTTGTTCATATATAAATTGTGGGATGGTTTAGAAGCAATATTTTACTGTTTTGAGCTGGGTTGATGATGGGCTGAAATTGGTATGCTAACCAGGCTGAACTTTTTTTAGTACTAGACCTAACTGGGCTAAAGTTGTACCGAAATAAGCAGGCCTAAAATTGTGTACGTGTTAAAATATAATGGGCTTAATGAGTTGAAGCTTTGGGTTGGGTGATGCACTATAGCTGGGCCGAAATTAACCAGCAAATAAAGGCTGAAGTAATCAGGCCCAACAATTTCATAGTAGTTGAAAGAAGATAATGGGCCGAATAAGGTGAAGCTGCTAATGGGCTGGACTAAAGGAAATGTGTAATGGGCTCAACATTTAGAAATGGGCTAACAAACTGGACTGAAAGAAATAGGAACCAAAAGTCTAATTGGGCCGGCCACTACATGGGCCTTGTAGGTCGTCATGTCCATGCACACGCTACGTCATGAAATTCTGTGACGGGTTGAGTCTATCACAAAGGCTCGGGCCGGTCCTAGGCCCGACCCAAACTGGATGGGCTCAGTGCTGATCCATGACGGCCAAGGGTCGTCATGGGTTAGCATAATTTGTGAAGATTTCTGTCCTCCGTCACGAAGACCAATCTATGACAGGGAATACATGATGATTTTCAAAAATGTCATCGATGGGCATTTGTGACAGTTTTGCAGCGATCTGTGAAGGTTTGGGTCCATCATGGATCAACAACATTGTTGTAGTGCCATTTAGCTAAAAAAATGAACTAATAGCAAAAAGAATGAACTAAAAAGCTTTCATAAAACTCTAATAGAAAAAAGAATGAACTAAAAAGAATCAATTAAATTATTTTGTTATGATCAACTAAAACAAAACTATAATATTCTTCAATAGCAAAAAGAATCAACTAAAAAGCTTTTATAAACCTCTAGTTATGATCAAAATAATATTAACTTAAAATTATATAAAATTTATGCAACTAAAATTATCAAAACTATTTTTTGTTAAAAACTTTAATTGCAAAAAGAATTTTCATAAAGTAATTTTTGTTACCAAATTTAATAGCAAACTAAAAAGCTTGTATAAAACTCTAATAGCAAAAGGAATCAACTAAAAAGAATCAATAAAAAAATAAAATTTATGCAACTAAAATTATATAACTAAATTATATAAAATTATGCAACTAAAATTATATAAAATTTATGCAACTAAAATTATATAAGTAAAAATAACATGTGCAAAAAATAACATTAAAAATTTAAAAATATAACATATGAAAAAAATAAAAAATGCCCGCCTACTAGGCCACAACGCCCTGCATACGACTAGAAACCCTACAGATGGGCCAGGATGCAGGCCCGCAGGGCAAACAGGCCCAACAGGGCACAGAGGTAGGCATGTGCTACCTGCTTTAGAGAGGAGTTCGAGAGTCATGTCGTAGCCGCGCTTATAAACTGCTGCGAGCTCCTCTCAACTAGCGAGGTGGGACTAAACTTTCGACACCGCTGTGCCAGACATTTAGTCCCGGTTGGTGGCTCCAATCGGGACTAAAGGCCCCCCTTTAGTCTCGGTGTGAGCCACCAACCGAGACTAAAGGGCTGTGCTTCCCGCCCTTCCGCCTGGCGAAATACACCTTTAGTCCTGGTTGGTGGCTCGCACCGGGACTAAAGGGGGGTCTTTAGTCCCGGTTGTAGCCACCAACCGGGACTAAGGGGGGGGGTATATAACTAGGACTTAGGAAATTTTCCAAAGTCATCTGCTCCCCGACGCCCACACACCCACGACGCCACCAGGCTGCCAGATCACCGCCGCCTCTAAGACCGTCCTCGTCCGCCCCCGACGCCGGCTGCCCGCGCCTCCTCCCCGACGCCCTCAACCTCGCCGGCGCCCTCGACCTCGACCTCGCTGTCGACCTTGCTCTCGACCTCGCCGGCGCCCTCAACCTCACCGCCGAGCCCGTGCTATGAGCCTCCTCCCTCTCCCCCTCTCTCCTCCCGATCGAAGCCCCTCCCCGAGCCCATACCCCACCTCGCCGATCGCCCCTCCCCGAGCCCATCCCCCACCTAGCCGGCCGCCCCTCCCCGGTGTTGTGGATTGAACACACACACACATTCTTCTGTTCCTTTTTTGTGTACAATTATAGGTTATTAGTTAACATAATGTTCCATTTTGTAAAATCCATAGTAAATGATCTGTGCATCATATCAACTTGTGCCAGTGGAGTATTTGAAGATTGCTATGTCTACTACATGCTCATGTCAGTTTCATAAATTTTAAAATTGTTATGCTTGCTGTTATATGCCTCCCAAATCAGCATCATGATGTTGTTGTCAGCATGCCCGGTTTTTCACTAGGTCTGAAATCTTTTATATCTTCTTGCCATGTTCTCTTGATGCTACCATCATATCCATGACTATTCTGAACATGATCAGTGACCATGTTTTGTGGTTTATGTTATGCTCTATCATGCCATACCTTTTGATGCCATGTTCTTGCCCTGTAGCATATTTAATTCTTGCCTCCAATTGTGCATCTTAAATTTGTTTCTGCCACACTGTGAATTACTGTAAATGCATCTAGTGCCCCTTAGTGATTTTGGTGTATTGAAGACTTATAGGTTAAGGGACTAATGCATTTGTGAGTGTACACATGTTCTATAAGTCTATGAGGAGTTTGATATTTACGATGAAAGTCGACCCCTAAAATTGAATGTCTTCAACTGAAGACTTTGGTTTTCTTGAAGACTTTGAAAGTGAAGAAATTGGTGTGACCCTGAAGACTTGATATTCATGTGAGGATTATGAAGCGTGAAGACTTTTGTTTTCGTAGTTTCATTTTCTTCTTCTTGAGTCATAGGAAACACCGTACTGTTAAAGGGGGTCGAGGTAAAACTAAGGAAAAGTTTCCAAGTGATGCTCATCTCAAAATCCTACACCTACCCAATCCTTTCGAGTGAAGCCATTGGAAATCTCATACAGTTCAGTCAATTTCTTCAGTGACAGAGATGAAGTTCTTCTGTTCTCTGAGGAATTTGTTCTGACTGAGGAGTTAGGAATTCGCCAGTGCGGATTGCCTACAAGTGAGGAACATGATAGCCCTGAGGAATTTGATACACAAATTTCCGACCGTTGCTGTGCTACGCGCCAGCTGTCCAAATATCCTACCCACCTAACAGTCATATCATTGAAGGGCATTTATGTCTTATCATGTCGGGCTGCTCCCTAGGCTATAAATAGCCGCCCCCTACAACCACTAGCTGGTTGGCTGCTCCGAGAGATAGATTGACACTTGTCATTTAGAGCATCCCATCCTCCGAGGACTTTGAGCGAAATTCATCAAGTGAGGAAAAACCCAAAAACCCAAACACCTACAAACCCAAAGTGATTGAGCATCACTGAAGAAATTGTTCCTGTGTGGAACCGACACTTGTTACCTTGGAGGACTGTGCATCCTCCAGATGGTTAGGCGTCATGGTCTAGAGCATCCAAGAGGAAATTGTGGATCGCCGAGTGACCGAGTCTGTGAAGGTTTGGAAGTCACCTGAAGACTTACCACGAGTGATTGGGCGAGGTCTGTGTGACCTTAGCTCAAGGAGAATACGGTGAGGACTATGTGTCCAGGACTGTGTGTCCTCAGGTTTAAATACCTAGCCGCTCCAACCAGACATACAATTGTCACAACAGTTGGAACTGGTCTTCCAAATCATCGTCTTCATCGAGCTATTGGTTCTATTTCCTCAACCATTTCATTTCCTCATTCATGTGTTAATGTACTTGATCGTTACTGTGTGAAGACTTTGACTGAAGACTTTCTCAATTTCCTCAATCCTATTTCTTCAGTCACAAAGTCTTCAGCCTGCTTATCCTGTGTTTCACGCTACCTGTACTCTGTGCCTATTTTATTTCATCATGATGACTGTTCTTATGCCATGTTATGTTTGCATCTGAGTACTTATTCCGCTGCTAAGTAGTTCGTTACTTAGGAATTTCCTCACCGTGAAATTCCTCATTGACGAATTTGTAAAAATCGTGTAACAGCCCCGGTGATTAGCAACAGTAATCACTTTTGATAATGACATGTTAGCATGATCGACTGTGCATAATCATCATTAGCATCACATTGCATTTCAACTCCTAAGTCAAATTCAAATTTAGATGAAAGTGGAATATGAAAGTTGTCCAACATAGGAGCTAAAATGTCAGATAAATAACAAATATTCCAGAGGCTATTCTAAAATTGAAACCAACATCATTGGAATTGGATAAGTGACTCGAACAACCTCAAACAGTGGATAAAGATAATATTTAATAACCATTTATTAAATCTGAAATAAATATGGAATTATGTTTTGTCCAAACTAATTTTAGGTGTTAGGGAATAATGCACTGGTATTTATGAACTAGGTCTCATGGTTTACCAAAAACCATTTTGAGGCCTGATTAATTACTAAACTGAGAAAGGAGAATAGAGAAAAAAATAAAAGAAAAATGAAACAGAAAAGAAGAAGAAGGAACCCCCCTCCGGCCCAACTGGGCCGAAGCCCAGCCGGCCGGCCCACTTGTGTGGCCTATATGGCAGCCGAAACTATACCCCCCCACTCCCCTCGCTCTTTCCCCTCGTCTGGATCGGGATCTCCCGATCCCGTCCGCCCCGTCGCCTACGCCGTCGCCGACGCCGCCCCGTCGCCGCCTCCCCCTCGTCAGCCCCCACCTCCCGATCCAGATCGGGATCGGGATCGCGGGAACGGCCCCGTCGCCGACGCCGCTCGCCGTCGCCGTTGGACGCCGCCGCCCGGAGCCCGCGCCTCCCCGCCGGCCTGCACCTCGTCTCCGTCGCCGTCGTCCCCGTCGACCGCCCCGACCCCCCGCTGCCCCGTCCCTACGAGCACGGTGAGGCCTCGGGCCTCTTCCCCCCTCTCTGCTCCCGCACCTCGCCGCGCGCACCGCGCCCCCGTGCCGCCGCTCACCGCGCTGCGCGCATGCTCACGCGTCGCCGCGCCCCGGCTCGCGCCCGACCGCGCTGCGCGCGCCCCGCTCGCGCCCACTCCAGCCGCCGCTGCCGCTCGTCCTCTCGCCTCTGCCTCCGCTCGCCGCGGCCACCCGCACGCGCGCGCGCACCCACACCTCGCCCGCGCGCTCGTCCGCATCGTGCGCCGTGGCCCCGCGCTCACCACCGCCCCGTCCAGCCGCGCCTCGCCGGCGCCCGTGGCCAGCGCCCGGGCGCACCCTGGACGCGCCCGCTCGGGCTGCGCCCACGCCCACCCCGTGTGGCCGTATGGGCCACTGCCCGGTGGGCCCTGCCCCCCCTGTGCCGCTGACAGATGGGGCCCACCCCCTAAAAACGATTTAAAAGAAATAGAAAATAAAAATAGAAATAAATAAAATAATTAATTAAATAATTAATTAGTTAATTAATTAGTTAATTAATCCTGATTAGGTTAATCTAATTAACTAATTAGTGTTAATTAATCAGTAATTAAATTAATTAAACCTAATTAACCTAACAGCCTATGACAGGTGGGACCCACCCTGTCAGGTGGCTGCTGACGTCATCATGATGTCATGCTGACGTCATCAATCACTGTTTCGGATAATGTTGAATTAAATAATTAATTAAATTTCAAAAATTAATAAAAACTTTAGAAAATCTTATCTTTTAAACCGTATCTCCGATGAAAATATTTTATACATGAAACTTGCTCAGAACAACGATACGAGCCCGGATACGCCCTCCGTATTCCCGTCAGACGCCTGCAGCTATAAGAACATTGAACTTTTAGACCGATTTCAGTAAATGAATAGTGCCCAACCTTAATTAAATAAATCCAAATAAATTCCTAAATTAACTAAATCGTTTAGTTAGGCAGTAGAACACCCCGGCATATCATTTAGGCATGTCATACATATTGTTTGCATTATTGCCGTGAATTTATTGTTTCTCTCCCCCTCCTTCTCTCTCGATAGACGCCGAGACCGACGACGCTGCACCAGGTTACGACTACTCTACCGACGAGCAGCCCGTTGACGACCTCCCTCTCTTGCCAGAGCAACCAGGCAAGCCCCCCCCTTGAGCATTCCAGATATCGCCCATTCTATTCTCCTGCTTGCATTAGATTTCGCTACTGTTAATGTATGCTCCTATTCTGATGCATAGCCTGCTGTTGTAACCTGTTCATTGCTATCTTACCTGCCTAGGATAAACTGTTTAGTATAGGTTGGTATGACCCATCTGTGACCCCACCACCTTACTTTGTCGCCCCTGCTTGTTCATCAACGACTCGATCAACGTGATCGTCGATCAGAGACAGACGCCTCACTTCACACCCCCCTTAGTTGTACGACTCTGCGCAGTAACTATCGAGTGCCGAGGGTGATACCTCGTAACGCACTCCTGATGAATACTCTGCAGCATAGCTGTACGGTCGTGGTCATCGAGGGTGATTCCTCCTTCTCCATGTCCGATACGACTCTGTCGTGCAACCCCTCAGTGTGAACCTCGAGGGTGATACCTCTTACGTTCACCCTGATGATTATGACCACACGGTTACTTGACCTCTTTCACAGGCGGGTCCACCCTGGTGGGTACCCGCTGGGGATCTATGATTTCGGGTGTGCCGGAAGGGCACTCGAGTGTGACATTGTGGCGGAGCATCAGAGACTCTGATTGTCTCCGCTTGATACTAATTGAGCCTATTGGATTTGGGTGTGTGATCTGAGTGGGTCGACGTGCCCTATACGCACTGCCACCACGCGGGATAATGGTTATGGGGCCCTCTGCGATGTACGTTTAGCCGAAAGCTTATCAGACGTCACGATTCACCGTGCGGGCTGATCGTCGGGATTGGGCTGGATACTTCACTGGCGAGTTCAGTGTCGCGCCTGCACCCCGGCCAGCCACGCAACGTGCAGGGTGCCCAGGGCGATGGCCCGAGACCCCTGGGTGCATAGGTTAGTCCGGCGTGCTGACCTCTCTGCTGAGCCTAGGTAGAGCGCTGCTTCGTGTTGATCTTCCGAGGACGGGCATTACCCAGCAAGTATGTCCGGCCAGAGTTGATCGAGCGTGTTGGGTAATAGTAGTGCACCCCTGCAGGGATGAATCTTCTATCGATAGCCGGTCCTACGGTAAAGGACGCTCAGTTTGTGTATCCCGATCTACCTACTTAAACTGGATACTTGTTACTTAATTGAAGCTTCGGGATTACTTTCTCGCTGGGAGTCGAGGAAGGATCTTTGAGCTGTACTTCAACATGTTTGCTAAATAAAATGCTATTCTACTCTCTTCTACTGCTGCAAGATGATGGCTTTGAGAAGATGTTTGAAGATGCTAGTCTTCGATAGGACTAGGCCTTTCTCTCTATTCTGGCATTTCTGCAGCCCAGTCCACATATACAGCCTTTTCTCCATTGATAATGTTGCATATGTAGTATAGATCCTTGCTTGCTGAGTACTTCGGATGAGTACTCACGGTTGCTTTATTTTCTCTTTTCCCCCATATACCCCCACCTTGATGATACACCAGACGATGGAGTCCAGGAGCCAGACGCCACCACCGGAGCCTACTACCAGGCGGGTCCAGAGGGCACGTACTACTGGATCGAGCCATCTGACCAGGAGTAGGATCGGAGGCTCCCAGGCAGGAGGCCAACGCCTTTCGATCTAGTGTCGCTGTTTGTGCTAGCCTTCTTAAGGCAGAACTTGTCTAACTATGTCTGTACCCAGATATTATTTGTATGACTGACTTATGTATTCGGATCTTCGGATCCCTGGTCTGTAATATTGTGGACCTCCATTTATTTGTGTTAGGGTTGTGTTGTGATATCTTCCCGTGAGTCCCTGGGTTTGATCGTACACGTTTGCGTGTATGATTAGTGTACGATTGAACCGGGGGCGTCACAAGTTGGTATCAGAGCCGACTGCCTGTAGGAAGCCCCCCTCCAAATTCCTTGGCCGAAGTTGAGTCTAGAAACCGAGAAACTAATTTACTAACTTGGCTGTGTGGCTTACGGGCCCACGTCGCCAACTGGGTGGTATTAGGATCTTTTATTCCTCGTCTATACTCTGGGACTCTAATATCTCTTCTATTCGGGTTAAATAAAGTTTACTAACGCCGACACTTAGGATCTCGTAAATCCCGTCTACCCGGAGAGCTGGATATCTGTGCGATTTCCCAGTCATTGATCTGATTAGTCTGATAATCATTTTCCTTTCCATTGTTTTGTTTAACCTTTCTCTCCGAGTTGAGTTAAACTTCTCATTGTCATTTGACAAATCGGAATTTCCTCTGTTTCAGATGGACCGTTTGTTTCCACCGCGTCCTACGATACAGCTTGTGCTTCGCACTTGGGCTCGTAATACCCCTGGGTTTCCAGCTGTCCTGATCGCTCTCATGACCAGACTTGGCTACCGCTGGTACCCTGAGTACATGGTTTACGAGGATTACCGCGAGTTTAATCAGGAGCAGTACCATGCTGATGTTCGTATCTATGATCGGCAGAATGACTCAGACACCGAGCTGCACCTTTTCCACGGTATCGGCGTGACGATCGAGATGGCAATACATGATGCCGCCTACTCTGCTGTCGCACGTCTTCGAGGACAGGTCAGTGGTATCTTGGATGACTCTGAGTTCCGATACATTCCGTATGCCCCTGCTGGAGATGCTACCGGATACTACACAGCTATCTGTGCCCCGTACGAGCCTCGCCGATATGACCACCGCGTTCTGATTCAGTGCACTCAGGCTCTGGATCGCACTGTTCGGGCTCTCGCCGTCGAGTTGGTTGCCACTCGAGCACGTCTCTACGATGCTATGACGCAGTTGATGCCCGCTGTTCGTGCAGGGATACATCCGGAGCACATCCTTTACCCGCGCAGGACTCAGATGTATGCTGGTATTGACTGGCCTGCTGTTGGAGGTCACACACCTACACGTGGACCTCTTCTTACAGTTCGAGACCGGGTTCTGCATCAGAGTGCACATGGAGCACAGGATCCTTCCGCGACGAATATTCGTCGTCCGCACTCGCAGTTACCCCGCTACAGTGGTTTTCTCCGACGTTGATGTAGCCTTTGCTATGTCTCGTTGTGTACTTCCTTACCGCGTGCCTGCGCGCCGCCTAGTATGTCTAGCTTATAATTTGCGCCGTTATGCTGTCCGCATGTACCCGACTTTGTGTATGGATCTGTATGTCTTAATCGACTACTGTTATGTATCTATTACACTGCTTAAGGTATTGTTGTGTTACATCATACTTGTCGCTAAGCACTCGCAATTGCTTTTACTAAACTACCCCCTGTTGATACGTAGCAGGATGGTTAGACCAGGTGGTCGTGGTCGTGGTCGTACCCCTGAACGTCCACCACCGCCAGACTATATGGCAGCTATGATGCAACAGTTCGAGCTTAACCGCCAGTTCATGGTTGGAATCATGGCTCAGTTTCCGCATCAGAACAACCAGAACCAGAACCCAGCTTCAGTAACTTTGACAGAGTTTACGCGACTCAACCCAACGCAGTTTCGCAACTCTGACAAGCCCCTGGATGCCGATGACTGGCTCCGCGACATCACTCACGAGATGGAGTCTGCTAATGTCGCCCCCGCCAACTTTGTCACCTTCGCGGCCTTTTTCTTAAAGGGCCCCGCTGCTCAATGGTGGGACACACACAAGCGTACTCTGCCTGTTGGAACAGTCATCACTTGGTATGAGTTCCAGGCTGCTTTCCGTACACGTTACATCCCTCAAGCAATTATGGAACGCATGAAGACCCAGTTCCGCAACCTCACTCAGGGCAATAAAACTGTCGAAGCTTATCAGCGGGAATTTCTTGATCTCTCCCGCTATGCTGAAGAAGACATCGCCACAGATGCTCGCAGACAGGAGAAGTTCCGTAATGGACTACACCCTGACCTCAAGCTTGCACTAGCTGCTCAAGACATCAATGACTTCTCAACTCTAGTGAACAAGGCTATTCTCGTTGAGACCGCTCAGATGGAACACAAGGACTCGCAGAAGCGCTATCGTGATGCTGGCTCATCTTCGGGCTCAGCACCGAAGCGTAGAGTTTGGATTCCCAACAACGCGTTCCGTCCCAATACCTCTGCGCCAAAGAACAATGCTGCACTACGTCTGCCTCCTCCACCACCGAGGCCGTCAAAGGCTCAAGCTATTCAGAACAATGCCCCTCTTCGTCCTGAAGATGGTTTGTGTTTCAAGTGCCGCAAACCAGGCCACCAGGCTAAAGACTGTCGCCAGACTCAGAATCAGTTAGATTTTCCTCGTGCTGGCCGTGGATATGGCCGTGGCAACAATCAGACCCGCAACTATAATACTGGGTCTGCTTCACGTGGTCGTGGTCAAGCTTACAACATTGACATTGAAGAAGTCCAGGATCAACCTGCTACTGTGATGGGTACCCTTCTTGTTAACTCAGTACCTGCTTCTGTATTATTTGATTCAGGAGCATCGCATTCATTCATGTCTGAAGCATTTGCATTATCTCATGACATTGCATTCGAAAAGATGAACCTGCCAATAGTTGTCCGTACCCCTGGAGGCCAATGTCAAACCACTATGATGGCACATAAAGTCCCTGTTGAAATCGAGGAATTTGAATTCCTAGCTTCCCCTATTATCCTGAAGTCTTCCACCATAGACCTCATACTCGGAATGGATTGGTTGAAAGCTCACATTGCTTCGATCAATTGTGCCACAAAAATTATCCAACTTCTTCACCCCACCGATGAGATAGTGAACTATACCGCCCGCATTACTCGAGACGCTGAAGCTGAGATATATGTTATGAATGCTTTGAACGCCTCACCTCTGGAAGGGATCGAGAACGTTCCTGTCGTTCGAGATTTTCCATACGTCTTTCCAGAAGAACTTCCAGGAATACCCCCGGCTAGAGCTGTCGAGTTCGTTATCGACTTGAAGCCTGGCACCGTTCCTATTGCCAAGCGACCTTATAAGATGCCTCCGCATCACCTTCTTGAGCTTAAGGAAGAAATCGACAAGTCACTTAAGAGTGGTTTCATCCGCCCCAGTTCCTCTGCTTGGGGAGCACCTTCACTCTTCGTTAAGAAGAAGGATGGAACTAACCGATTGGTTCAGGATTACCGGCCCATTAACCAAGCCACAATCCAGAATAAATACCCACTGCCCCGGATCAATGATCTTTATGATCAACTCGCTGGATCATCGGTGTTCTCTAAACTCGACTTGAGGTTGGGTTATCACCAGATCCGTGTCCGTGAAGAGGACATTCCCAAGACTGCATTCGTCACTCGTTATGGCTCCTATGAATACACCGTCATGTCCTTTGGCCTAACGAATGCCCCAGCTACGTTCTCCCGTCTGATGAATTATATATTCATGGATTACCTCGACAAATTCGTCGTGGTATATCTAGATGATATTCTGGTCTATTCTAAGAATAAAGAGGAACATGCTGAACATCTCTGCCTTGTTCTAGAAAGGCTCCGAGAACACCAGTTGTATGCCAAGTATTCCAAATGCGAATTTTGGCTTCCGGAAGTAACTTACCTTGGACATGTGATTTCCAAGGATGGGATTGCTGTTAACCCCGAACGAGTTCAGGCTATTCTCGACTGGACTCCCCCAAAGAATGTTAAGCAAGTCAGAAGTTTTCTCGGACTCGCTAGTTATAGCCGTCGGAATTCCATCTTGATGCAGATGGGATCCTATTTTTCCAACACCGTCTCTTCGTACCCAAGTTCAAGAATGAGAGGGAAAACGTTATGAAGGAAGCTCATGACACTCCCTTGTCCATTCACCCTGGTAGCACAAAGATGTACCGTGACATTTGTCAAAGATTCTGGTGGCCTAATATGAAGCGAGACATTGCTCGTTATGTTTCTGAGTGTGACGTTTGCCGCCGCGTTAAAGCCCAACATCAAAGGCCCGCAGGAACTCTGCAACCCCTGGAAATTCCTGAATGGAAATGGGACAAGGTCCAAATGGATTTCATTACTGGTTTTCCCAAATCCCAGAAGGGTAATGATGCTATATTTGTTGTCATTGACCGATTCTCTAAGGTTGCCCACTTTCTGCCTGTTAAGGAGACAATCACTGCTAGCCAGTTAGCAGACTTGTATGTTTCCCGAATTGTGTCACTCCACGGTGTTCCGTTGGAGATCAGTTCTGATCGTGGTAGCCTCTTCACCTCCAGATTCTGGAATAGTTTCCAAGAAGCTATGGGAACTCATCTGTCTTTCAGCACCGCTTTTCACCCTCAGTCACAGGGTCAAGTTGAACGAGTTAATCAAGTGCTCGAAGATATGCTTCGAGCTTGCGTCATCTCCTTCGGTAAGAAATGGGAGGAATCTCTCCCGTATGCCGAATTCTCTTACAACAATAGCTATCAAGCTAGTCTGAAGATGGCACCGTTTGAAGTTCTATACGGTCGTAAGTGTCGAACCCCTCTGAATTGGTCAGAAACTGGGGAACGCTCACTCGTCGGACCGGACATTATTCGGCAAGCTGAAGAACAAGTCCGCATTGTTCATGAACATTTGAAATCTGCTCAGTCTCGTCAGAAGAGCAACTATGACCGTAAGCACCAGGAAATGGTCTATCAACCTGGCGAACAAGCTTACCTTCGTGTCACTCCATTGAAAGGCACTCATCGGTTCGGAATCAAAGGCAAGTTAGCTCCACGCTACATTGGCCCGTTCCGTATTCTTGCCCGTCGAGGAGAAGTGGCATATCAGTTGCAATTGCCGCCAAACCTTTCTCAAGTACATGACGTCTTTCATGTATCCCAACTCCGCCGCTGCTTCAAGGATCCTATTCGAGCTGTGGATCATGAAGTGCTTGAATTACGGGAAGATCTGTCATATCCAGAATATCCCATCCGTATTCTTGATCAAGCTGAGCGTCGAACACGTCAAAAGTCAATCAAGTTCCTCAAGGTTCAGTGGTCAAATCATTCTGAAGATGAAGGAACTTGGGAACGCGAGGATCGTCTTCGCGAAGAATACCCCTCTTTCTTTCAGTCTTCCTCTTAATTCTCGGGACGAGAATTCTTAATAGATGAGGAGAGTTGTAACACCCCCGGTGATTAGCAACAGTAATCACTTTTGATAATGACATGTTAGCATGATCGACTGTGCATAATCATCATTAGCATCACATTGCATTTCAACTCCTAAGTCAAATTCAAATTTAGATGAAAGTGGAATATGAAAGTTGTCCAACATAGGAGCTAAAATGTCAGATAAATAACAAATATTCCAGAGGCTATTCTAAAATTGAAACCAACATCATTGGAATTGGATAAGTGACTCGAACAACCTCAAACAGTGGATAAAGATAATATTTAATAACCATTTATTAAATCTGAAATAAATATGGAATTATGTTTTGTCCAAACTAATTTTAGGTGTTAGGGAATAATGCACTGGTATTTATGAACTAGGTCTCATGTTTTACAA